>ML110104.1:69008-179404 GCA_003697995.1 Taxidea taxus jeffersonii | reverse complement strand
GAGTAGCTTCTGAAGCTTCAGTGAGAAAGAAAAGTAACATAGATTCCTGACAAATCCTGTTTGAGACCATTGGCTTTGGAATCGGGCCAACTTCAGAGCTGTTGCTCACCAAGCACTCATGAGATCTTGGGCAAGTCACTTACGCGCTGGTTCTGTGTCCTTTGGAAAAGCAAAATGATCAGTCCTCGCCTCCTTCACTGTTATAAGGATTCACTGAATCGATGTGTAATAAAGTGTTTGGCAAAGTGCCGGAGTCCTAGTTAGGAGGACACTTAATTGTAGCTTTCATCATTCCTGCATTGTCGTATTCTCTGCCTTGCCCTGGGAAAGGACCTGCCCGCATCACTGTATAAATATTTTCTTATTTTAATGAACTGTGTAATAAACTTGAACTATACTAAGAATAAATACTTCTTTAAATGTTATTACTTCCAAGTCCCTTTTTAAGAGCATACTTGCTTTGGCAAATAAAGGTATATCCTGCTTTCATCAAACGACCAGGCTTATGCAATTTGAGGAATTTTCACACCATTTTGAACACTGCAACAGTGAAAGAAAACTATAAAGTATGTTCCTTGCCTTTGGAGAGATCTGGAGAAGGCTTACTGACTCTTTTTATGCAGAAGAGGAACCACCCTGAAATAGCAAAGGAAGGCTTAATGCACCTATCTCCGATACTGCGTGCTGATTTAACTACTGAATGAGCAAATGCTATTCACTCTTCCCACCCATTCATTCAGCCACACAAGTGAAATAAATACCAAACACGCTTCCATGTGTGGGTGACTAAGCCCACACATGAAATAAGGAAGAATGGAAGGGCTTGGGTTTGAGTATTCGAAGTCCTGCCTTCTCATTCCTTCCATGTCCTCTCTTGACAGAGTACATCTCCACCTGGCCAACATGCTTGTTTATACATTGATGTTCTCGTTTGGGTCTTGCTTCTCTCCATGGGGCCGTGTCCCTCATTGAATTTCACTTTGTTTTAATGAAGCAAGGGCTGGTTTTGCCACAATGTGAATCCATTAAAGCGTAAATGTTTTTCCAAGAACTGCTGTTCTTACTTCCTTCGAAGGTCTTATTTGTGCTTTCTCACTCACTCCAGCTTCAGCTCTGTTTGCCTGGTTCTCTCTTTTGCAATCATGCCCAAACACACACATATACCCACAATCATAGAGCCCTTTCAGCTTGCTTTCTCGTAGCGTCAGATCATGTCCCAGAATTGCTTTGGCTCCAATCAGTCCAGAAACTTCCAATCCGAAGCCATGTGTAATACATGCCATGTGATACCATAAAGAGTATATGGCATTAAGAACACATTACATTTTGATTTAAGCAGTAAGTAAATTGGGTATGGTTCTTCTTTTTTAATTCAACAAAAAGTTATCCTAGGATTGCTTTATGTCATTTGGAAAAGTTCTCATTGCTTCCCCCAGACACTTAAAGTAGAACCCAACAAGTAGTACAATGGATTGGTTCCTAGTGTCATTGACTTACTGTCTTTAGGAAAGTTTTTAACAACTTAGGTTTTTGTGCTGTAGCAAATAGCATTCTTTTAGGCTAATAGGGGAAGGTAAAAAAGAGGCAGGAATTTGTACTTCTCCCTCCAAAATTTGTTTTGCTTTTTCTTGCTAGTGTTGCTCATTCCCTCTCTCCAGCCCCTTCTCTTTGCCAGAACAGGCAGAAGGAATAGAGCAGGAGACTGAAAGGACTGTGTGACAGTAAGAGAAGAGCTTGATTGAAGGCGAAAAATTATTTCCAGGCAGTTCTGAATTTGGTTCCTTTAGAGAACTTTGTTGTAGAAATTGGCTGTGGAGCTAGCTTTTCCGGGCTTACTCTGTTTGAAGTTTTTATTCTCTCAGTTGAGCATGGCCATGATGTGGCCTGTGAAGAGCTAGCTGGAGGGAGGGGTACCTGCCCTAGTTGGCCTGCAGTGGGCAATGTGTTCATCCTTTTCGTCTTATCCGTATTTTGGGTCCCTGTCTTGACAAAGGACCGCTATTTGTTACAGATAATTTTTCTTTGATTGTACTTTAAAAATCTTATCTTTTTAGAGAGCTATAATCTGAGGACGTCCTACCCAGTAGGAGCTATCCCTCCAATGAATTCATTTAATACAAAGCCCATAATGCAAACATGAGTACTTTGTGTGAAGTTGTTCCTTGTGGGGAAAAGTAAATGCCTCTCATAAAGGAATGCCCCACCCTCGTCTCTCACTGCAATTAGCAAGATAAAATATATTTGAACAGAAGAGTTAATACCAATATTGGATATAGAAACACCAATGACACAGAGGGGTCATAGAGGAAGAGGGCTATGCAGGCCAGAAAAATCAAGGGAAAAGGAGGCTTTGAATAAAAATGGCAGAGAGTAATGGAATTGCAGTAACTTTATGTGAGTTAGTGGGTCTTGTTTCTTACCACTGTGTCAGAGTTGAAAGAATCAGCCTTTCTTACTTGTGTAACTTAAATTTTTTGTACAGTATCTCTGGGCTAGAATTCCTAATGTTAGGAGAAATGTGATGTCTTCTAAGCTTTCTTCCTAGCATGTCTTCTAAGCTCTCTTCCTAGAATGCCTAGAATGCCAATTGTGCAGTATCTCTGGGCTAGAATTCCTAATGTTGGGAGAAATGTGATGTCTTCTAAGCTTCCCTCCTAGAACGCACCTGAGGTGGAAGAAGAGGGCTCAGGTTTGGTAGAATGGAATGGAGGCAGATGGAGCTTGGGTGTCTTGTTGGCTTATTTGGAGCCCGTTCTGTGGCATGCATTATTGGTGGTAGAGCTTGAATACCTTGCAGTTGGTAAAAGTCACTGTCAAGAAACCATATGTTACTTTGAGTTGGCAAAAACAGTGGAGGAAGAAAATGTCTTATCATGCTGACTACCCCTGTACTTGCTGTGTATCAGAATATAAAACATGATAAACTTGAACTTAATTCTTAGCAGAAATATTTAAAGGGAAAACTTTGCTTCTGCAGTAACTCTTAGAGCAGTCATGGCTATCATGTTCCTATTGCATGAGTGGAACTCTGCAGAGTTAAACTAGGTAATCCTCTAAAACCAATAAAAAATTAGCTAGTGGATGAACACATATTTGAATGAAACAGAATAATACCTCATCTTATAACTAATTTTCAAATGTAGAATAATTGATAGAAATCATATATCTGTGTTCTATTTTCTTCCTGCTGATTGTTCTGGATGGAGCTTGAGAATATTTTTATTTGATTACTTTTGACTCTACTACTGGTACCTTCCTACCATTTGTCCATCTCTATAATTTAGTTTTGAATTTGAAGCTAAAGGGTCTAAACAGCAAAGCTTTGTATTTATTGGTTGTGATGGGGAGGGGGAGGATGGCTTTTTCTAACACGAGGTTAGAATTCATCCTGTCAGGGTAATATACCGATTGTGTCTTTTGTTCTATGCTTAGCAGTGATTTGGACTTTAATGCATAGAGGCATTATTAAAAACACACTGAAATTAGTAGCATGCATTGTCCATGATAAACTTTGAGAAAACCTAGAACCCAATACCTGATCCCTGCCTAGAGTCTTGGGCATTTTAATTGCTGTATTCAATTCTATCCCGGGCCTTGCCGTGTGGAGGTCCAAACCAGACTGAAGATGTGTATGACCATCAGAACAGTGGATCTCTTCAGAGCACTCAGAGCCACCTTAGTCTTGCTAAGTCTTGAAGTTGCTCTAATTTATAGATACTCCCCATCATGCAGAGAAATGGCATTGAAAGATGAAACAAAAGGCCAGATACAAGTTATAATTTAACAAAATGGAAAGGAATGGGTGATGCTGACCGTTTTCAGGGACAGCCATTTTCTACCCAGTGAATATGATCAGGACTTTCTTGTGTCTTAATAAACTTGAAATCATTGTTGAGATACAGTCTAAGGTTGGAAAGACAAATGTTCTCTTTCAAGTTCTGATTGTTCTTGATGGTCCATGGTTGCCTAAGGTATAGGTATCATTGGAAGATTAGGATGTCATTCTACAGGGATTGAGTGAAATCACAATGAAGAGTACTTCCTGCCATGGCGGGGAAGAGGCAGAAGTAATGTATTTTACAGACCTACTTACTATATATGGATACACCATATTGCCAAAACGATTGCATATGCATTTGGAGTTGTGAGGTCATTGCAAGAATGAAATTGCACTACACAGGTGGCAGATACTTGCTAATTGTTCATCAGCCTATTGTTCCTTTTGCTCTTGGGCACACAACTGAATTACAATTTGAGCCTCTCTTGAAGTTAGGTGTAGTCATATGTCTGAGTTCTGGACAGTAATGTGTGGGAGAAATGTGATGTCTTGCATCACCATTTCCAGACCTGGAAAATCTTTGTACATACAATCCCCCTTTCTATTTCTCCATGCATGGGTGAAAGGAATGGAGAGGACCTAGAAGAGCCTGCAGCCATAAGAAGGAGCCTGAGTGCGTGAATGGCTCTGTGGATCTGAGGCCTCCCCCCAGCATTCCTACCTTTTGCCTGGAACCTGTAGTGAACAAGAAATACACCTTGTGCGGTGCCATGTAATTGGGGTCACTTGCCAACATTGACTAATACTACTGATGTCAAAACTTTTTATAAAATGCAAAGCACAATAGAATTAGAAATGAAAATACAAAAAAGCAAAAGACTGTTCCCTTTTCATACATATTCCACATACTTTATCTGCTAAGAAACCTCCCCAAAGCATTCTTTGTCTTACATTCAATGGGAAAATTGAGCACTTCCATCCCTTGATGAGTCAGGCCTGTGCTTCAAAAGGTCTCTCCAGGGGCAACTGGGTGGCTCCGTTGGTTAAGCAACTGCCTTCGGCTCAGTTTATGATCCTGGAGTCCCAGGATGGGGTCCCATATCTGGCTCCCTGCTCAGCAGGGAGTCTGCTTCTCCTGCTGACCTTTCTCTCTCTCGAGTAAATAAATAAAATCTTAAAAAAAAAATAAAAATAAAAAAATCTCTCCAGCACAGTCCTCTCTGATGATGAGGGTATCAGCATTTGAATCCAAGTGCAGCACCCCCTCACACACATATAGAACCTGAGCTCTGGAGGAGACCTTGGGAGTGAGTAAAAGTGGACAATTGTCTACTCCCTCTTGCCTACATACCCTTGACCACATTGGTTTCCTATTTGTACTGTCTGTCTGTCTCTTCCAGTGTGGGTTTGTGATGTGGCCTCCTGACTCCCAGGAGATCTGATCTTCTATCACTTTCTTACCAGCTCTTCTCTACTTAGGTTTTTATAAAACTTTTTTTTCTTTTTCTAAGCATAAATTTTTGGTATCAAATTTGAATTTCATTTCATGCGGTCCTTCCAATGCATTCAGGCCAGTTTGGATTCTAAATGTGTTGTGTCTTCCCTGACAGCTGGGTATTCATTGTGGAGTACGAATACATGCTTAGCTCTCATGTCCACACACTTATAAATATAACAGACTGGGGTGGAAGTCAGAGATGGTAGCTGCTCATGAAGTTAGTCCCATTGGTACACACTTGTTCTTGCAACAGGGCAGCCAGAACAAATGGAAAAAGGATACGTAGGACACGTTCTTTCTTTGTCTCTGCATAGATCTCCATCATTCTCTGCTCTGTGCAGACCCATTTTCCCTGATTCCCAGTTCACATGGAAGAGCATCACTACTGACACCCTGAAGTTTTACATCATCTTTGAGAAATTGGCTCTGACTTTTAGAAATAGTTCAAGGTAATAGAGCAAATGAGCAAGAGAGGGAAAGGATAAAGGCACTCCGCACTTGGTCAGGTGTCCACAGCTGGTCCAATCTCAAGCCAAGAAAGCCAAGTTAGGTTGTAAAAGTCTCTGGCATCCCATACCAGTGGATAAGTTAAGGGGAGTCTAATTGAATCAGGCGCAACCCCCAAAGGATCTACCACAGTGGTAGAAATGAATGGTAGATGGACATATATAGGTAAAAGAAGGAAGAAAAAGAAATGAGAGAAACAGAATTTAACTCTTTTTGAACCTGAGATTCAGAAGAACTTGTTTATGTGTGTGTATATATATGTATGTGTATATACACACGCGCACACACACACTTACAGACACATAGCCCAAACTTGGTGAGAGCATAAAGCATAAGGGAAAAGGGGGAAGATTTTAAAGAAACCTGCCAAGGTTAATAAATCTGGATACTAACCTAAGGACATTTGGAAACCATCAGAAGATTTTTAAGTAGAAGAGTGACAGTCAAACTTGTGTCTTGTATAAATCACCTGGCAGGCATGTGGAAAATGGATTGGGGAGGACGACCATCTGTGAGACAGGGAGACTAGTGAACAAACTTTTGCAGTGCACTAGGAGAAAGGTGATGGAGACATAGACTAAAACAGACCTACTAATAATATAGCTACCAATTATTTATGAATTCGACAAAGAACTATTAACATTCTTAGGTGCTATGCACTGTCCTAGTTATCTTACACAGATCAATTTATTCAGTTGTTAGAAAGGGCCTATGATGTCAAGTGCTGGTATTACAGATGGAAAACGAGGCTTAGAGATGAGTTACCTGCCCCCAAAGTTCTCTTAGCCAATAAGTGGCAAAAACAAAACAAAACAAGAACCCAGAAAAATAAAACACATTAAAATTCAAGTCCCTTCAACAGACTTCAATAACTTTAACCACTATCCCAATGGCAATAGCTATGAAGAGGAGATACAGTTCAGGAAAACGGAGGGTGTATAATTATCTAGACTAAACAGTAGACCAGGTTCTGAGACTAAGAAGAATGCACAGAGCTAACAACCACATTTTGAGCCTGGGTAGTAGATGCTGAAGGACTGAGTTTTATCCATATTTGAAAAGGGTTTTTCCACATTCATCCCAGTTGATGGATCACCTAAGAGTCAGTCATTTTCAAACATCGCTCGCTGTAGACCCTTGGCCTTCCATCTTCTGTGGTTAGTCCTTCTCTCTATCCTTCTTGGCTTGGGCCCCTCAGGCAGCATTTCCAGCCCTGTCCTTTAGAATTCCATTTAGTTGCTTTGTGCCCTGATCTTTCCCCATACGTTGTCAGCCACTTTCTGGGGAATCAAACCCAGCTGCCTGTTTACCTTGTGCCAGCTCCTGGAAAGCCACGGAGTGGTGCCTGTTAATATCAGTTGTGACTAGTGTTCTCACTCCCCCTTCTCCTGTTCCTCTTCCCCCACTCCTCCTCCCCTCCTGCTCTGCACCTCGACCATCTCCTTACACTGTAATTAGCCACTTGCTCTTTGCAGGGTGACTTTGCCATTGACTTTGAGTATCAAGGTCCTGCAAGTTGAGGTCTCTCAAGTTAGTTGCCCCACCTCCACCTGTCTTTCCATTCCTTCCCATTCTCCTCTCTCCACTGAGATTTCAGAAAAGGAAGTGGTTTCTTTTCTTGCCACCAGTGAGCTTTGTTCTCTCAGTTGTGTGCAAATTATTTTCAGTGCAATGTTTAAAATTTGTGCATGATTCCAATTCAGCTAGTTATTTTAAAATTCTTACCTCTATGAAAAAGGTGGGTTTTTGTTTTTGTCTTTGTTTTTGTTTTGAACACAACTTTCACCATCCTTCAGTAAGCCAAGGGTAAGGCCAATGGATGAAATGGGTGAAGCTCCAGTCAACTAGATTTTAGCCCTTAAATGATATTTTCCCTCCCCATTTCTACTTATGTCCTAGTGGATTACTGGACAGAAAAAAAAAGTTAAGTAAAAAATGAACAAGCATCATTAATATCTCAAACTATGTTTTTTAGTAGATATTAAACTAACAGGTGTTAAGATGCCACCATTCATTAAGATTTTCTTAATAAGGCAAAGAGGAGGGGGGAATTAAATGCATGAATGCAAA
Source organism: Taxidea taxus jeffersonii (assembly GCA_003697995.1). Lineage (NCBI taxonomy): Eukaryota > Metazoa > Chordata > Mammalia > Carnivora > Mustelidae > Taxidea > Taxidea taxus. Next base: position 171,551 of record ML110104.1, on the reverse strand, counting down.
TTGAGTCCCAGTTTCAGAAATGTGAATATGAAAATGTGGGAACAAGTTGTATCATCTAAGGAAGGCAATACAGTAAGTTTTCACCCTAGGATTATACTTCTTTACCTAGCACTTGTATTTACGTCTAACTTGGTCAGTTCATAAAACTATTCAGAGCACTGTGTTCTCTTTCAAAAGTTTTGCTTTATTCTTTGTTTAAGAGGGCAGAAGTATTTGAGACCCATATACTTCTTTCTGTCATAGGTTAGGAATTGGTTTTGTGATGTCTTAGCTCAGTAGTCTTAATCAGTTAAATAAACAGAGCTTCAGTGAAGATTGAAATACCACAAGAAAAGAAAAGCCCATGACTGAGGAAGCTTTTTTGAATTTGGACTAAAACATGAATCTAGACATGAGCAAATGAGAACACATTTTTCAGTGTTCTACCCCAGTAGTTTAGTGGGAAAAAAACAATTTAGTTGCTCTAAAATGACAAAATATTTCTTTCAGCAAATACCTATATGTAGCGTGTACATGTTTCTCTTATTAAATGATAAAATCACTCTAGCTCTGGGTTTTAGTGTTTTCTTGTTGGAAGCATCTGATTGCACAAATCAAGCCTAAGACACTGTCTGGACAAAGTACATTCCTGCCTCACAGGCTCACAGTTGCTTTGTGTATATACGTACTTGTCTTTGTATATGAATATGTTTTGATGGCATTTTGAAAAGAATGCAACAGTGTTTGTATTTTTCAGCTAATACACCATTCCCATGTTTTACTCCCATTCCCTGGTCCTCCCTTTGAGTTTCTGTGTCGGAGCTGGCTGAGACTGCTCTAGTTACAGCTTCCTGTTGGGCTTGGCTTGCACTATCTTCCTAGTGAATCATTTTAGCAGTTTGGGCATAGGGTACTGATCTCAGGTACCAAAAACACAGGCACACAAATACGTGTATACTCTGAAGCACAGGCACACGTGTACCTCCCCACATGCAAATAGGCATGGATATCCATGTACTCATGCACACACATACACATGCATATATGCACATTTGTGTCTGTGTATACTTGCATGCTTATATGTGCATACATGCTATCTCTCTCTATATATATACACACACACACACACACACACACACACACACACACACACTTGAACATACCTACAGGTACACTCTGTATGCACACATATAAGCAAATGCATACCTGTACACACACATATACATATATGCACTCATAGATTGGACATCCTGCCCATACATTTCCCACCTCAAACTTTTTCCTTTGCTCCCATTTTTCAATTCCCATTTTCCCCAATCTTGAGACTCTTGACATTATGATCTAGCTCACCATTGCTGAGAATATGAAATTTCCCCTGACAAGGCCTGGATTTGTCTTTTTGCAGGATCATTGAACAGTCCTGTGTACCAGGTATAGATGTTTTCATAACCTGCCTGAGTGGAAGAAACATCAAATTATTGAAGCCTAACCCTCAAGAAACGAGGGTCACCTTGGCCTTGCCTCCTGACTGGGGCTGTCCATGTTATAATAAGTGAGGGACATGGGACTGAGAGCTTCACACTGTCTTCTCCTTTATAACTGGGGTGTAATCACATGGACAGATTTCCACATGTTTTCTAACACTTTTCTGCCATTACTTCCTTGTGCAAGATCTTGGTGTTCATGTTCCAGCACTTCCCCAATGCTCCAGTGTTCTTTGTATTAGATGGAGAACAAAGATTTTTGAAGTCGTTTCTGCTGCTAGGCATGAAGTATCATGGATCAGGGAGTGGCTTTATTACTCTTCGCAGATCTTGTCTCTGCCCTATTCTGCTTTTGTTTCATACGTTGAGAAAGGGCATCTCCAGGTCTGATCTCTGCTAAGTCTGTGGAAAAAATGGGGAAACATGAACAAGAGGAGGATTGTCTCCTGGCTGAATTACCAAGTCCTCTGAATCTTTCCTTTCTTCTTTCAGGCAGAGTTGGGTTTCCTGGGCCTGTGAGCTCAGGGTTCTGAGATCTGTCCCTATGCAGCCCAACAAGCCACTGCAGTACAGGCCCCTGAAGAATAGCCAAGTAAGAGAAGCTGGCTTTCGTAACAAAATGACACAATGGGAATACGCTTATTAGGATTTCAGAGCCAGACAGAGGAAACTTCTACTGGTTCAAATCCCATAAGATTTGTGGGTTGTTCTCTCTGTCTTCTGCCCACCACCCTCCATCTTTAGATGCTGTCCCAGAGTTCATGCCACTGGGGTTGCCTCTATAGCCTACATGGGAGCCCTACACTCTACACCCTGTCACTGTTTGCCCCCCACCCCGCCCCATGGGTGGGCCTGGGAACACAACGTAAGTGGGGATTCCAAATGGTAGCTCAAAAAGGCCTGAAGTAGTGATGTATGTAATTATAAACTTTTACCCTTGTTCATTATCACTAAATAGCATACTCTCTATTGTTAATAGACTGTGAGTACTTAACTTCATACTCATTGTAAGGATGTTGTGACAGGCGTTTAAGGATGCCAACATAGCCCCTGACCTCGAAGATCTCATGGTCCTGGAAGGAAAAGGCCAGAAAATTAATATTACAGAGAAATTGTATAGTGATAATTTGTATAGTGATAGGTGGATAGTGATTGGGGGGGGTGGCTAGGGAAATGATACCAGGAAGAGAGCTGGCTTGGCAGTATGGCCCCAAGGAGATTATATCTTAGGAGAAAACAAAGGGTTCATTAATGTAAATGGGATGATAGGTCCAAGCAAAGAAAAAAAATGTGGGTGTGGGTGTGGGTGTGCATGTTGTACATATATATGGTACATATGATATGTGTGTATCTATGTATATATGATGTGTGTGTGTGTATGTGTGTTGATCACCTGCTTAAGTGAGGATTTTTCAAGAAGTCTGAATCTGGAGATGGGTAACACATACTACTTGTGGAGACCAAGGTGGAGAAGGGGCTAGAGAGCCATGACAACCCATTTAAATCCAAAATGAGCCATTGAAGGATTTAAAGCAGTAGAATTAAAACATCATTTTCAGTCTTTTGACCCCTAGGATGTTTTGAAGTTATGGTTATGAACATAGATATTTTTGACAAAATTGTACCAAGATTGATGAATACTTACTGAGAATACTTCCTAGGGATGATATGATTAAGCCAATTTAATTTCTCAATCAATTTGCTATACCTTTCCGTACGGTACTCATTTAGCCAGAGTAAATGATGGGGTCAGATCTTCTTTGGTGTCAAAATGACAGAAAAGAACAATTCAAAGTAGTAAAAAAAAAAAAACAAAAAAAAACAGTGGTGAGGTCAGAACTTCCCTTTTTGGGTTCTCATTTTATATAGGTCATGCAAGCTACTAAATACAGAATATATTCCTGCCACAATTCTAGTATTTGTTTGTGACACATAAGGGATCCACTTTAGTTTGGGGATTTAGTTATTTTAGAATGCTTCCATTACTGGAAATTTTTAATTTTCTAATTCCCTCTGAAGTTACTGAACATGTTTCAAATGGGACTTTTAAGAGGGACAGCAGAAGTCTAATGATTAGGCACACTACACTGGGCTTTGCTGTCATAACACCAAAAGCAGTGGAGCTTGGAGGGAAGGTCTGATCCTCCCAGCTGCTGTATACACCCATAGCCAGCTGCCAGTGTGTGCTAGGAGCCCTTCAAGGCCACTGAGGAACATGGTCTCCCATTCATCCCAAATCCCAGCCTGGGAACACAGGGACGCAGAGAGGTCCTTTGTAGTCAAAACACTGACTTCTGTCATGAAGACTTGAGAACAAGTCACCTGAGGGTTGATGATGACTGGGAAACTCTATTTTGAAGGATCCCAAGATATCTCTTTAACATTCATGCTTTCTCAGCAATCTGCTAGTCTGTCGACTTCAGCTTTCATCTCCTTGAATACCACCCAGTTCTCATTGTTGTGCCATGTCTGTGAAATATACATCACTCCCCTGCCTTTCATCTGAGAGTTTATTACCTAGACACAAGTGTTCATCAGCAATGGGTTAACGTCAGTTGAAATTAACAGCAGTTTCACTCATTGACTATCTATTGTTAATATTTACATAACTTTCAGATTGTGGCCTTTGGGTAGGGAGATCAATGAAATGCAGAATGAGCTAAGGTCAAGAAGCTCAGATAGTTGCTTCTTTCCTTTTTTTTTTTTTTTTCTTAAAAAATTGTATTTTGTTGGGACGCCTGGGTGGCTCAGTTGGTTAAGCAGCTGCCTTCGGCTCAGGTCATGATCCCAGCATCCTGGGATGGAGTCCCACATCGGGCTCCTTGCTGCCGGGGAGCCTGCTTCTCCCTCTGCCTCTGCCTGCCACTCTGTCTGCCTGTGCTTGCTCTCTCTCTGACAAATTAAAAAAAAAATTGTATTTTGTTTATGTTTTTCATTAATGAAATGAGTTGAATGGCTTCTAGTTAAACTGACAAAAGTGAAGTGGAAGGTTCTATTTTATCTAAGTCTTAGCAATCCAAATGGATACTAAGTCCTAGTATCTGAAAGCTGGATGAACTCAACTTTCTGAGGCAAACCGTTATTGTATCTGTAATATAAAAGTCTGGGGGGAAAGAAATCAATTTTAAGTCTTTTTCATTTCCTTTATTTTCAAGTGAGTGAAATTTACATAAAGCCATCTTTATTCAAATTTTATACATTTTCCAACACTACCAGGACCACACTAACCTGCTTCCTTTAATTTGACCATCAGCTCACTATTTTAAGAACTTTGTTCTTAACTATAAACTGACCCCTCCTACGTCCTCAGTTTTAAAATCTTAAAGCGAGATGACTTAGAAATAGGTTGAAGATAATCTTGGATATCCTAAAATAACCCAAGAGTTGTAACTGAACGATTCCTTTGGCACAATCTTCATACTCTGAATTTTTGGCCTCTTTGAATGCCTAATTTTCACTAGCATGATAGTGTTTATACCATCTATCTTTTTAGAGATTTCATTAATGTCTAAGATATGAAGATATTTTTCTGCTCCTTGGGGAAACCATATTTTCCCTTTCTGGTTGAGAGGATTTCAAGCAAAAGAAAACATATGATCTTTGGACTCCTCTCTCAAGATCAAAGCTGCATCATTGACAGACTTGTGCCCTTGGGCTCACTACTCTGAGCCTCAGTTTCTGAATCTGCAAAACGGGGATTAAAATATGCAAAGACTGTAATCGCTGGGGGGGTGGTGGAAACTGTCACAGGATTTTAGCGCTGCTAATCTGCAAAGGAGTTTTAATTTTAAGTAGGTGATTTCTAAAGCTTTTGCTCTTCTGAAATTGTAAATATCCATGATCCATGTATGAATGTGATTTTAGACATACTATAAAAGTGATTTCCTGAATCAAAGGGGGACAGTTCCTTTCATATAACTAGGAGAATTCCAACTCTCTTTGCAAAGTGAGGATCCAGAAAGCCATCATCCATTGGTCTGAGTATATTTTATTTTCTTACATGTCCTCATAATCCATCCTTCTCTCTGTCGTGGTAGAACTCATCCAGCTCCAAAGACCTCACCTGAAGCCATGTGGTGTAAAGGGAACATTTGGGGCTTATTGTCTGACAAATTGGGTCCTGTTGCTGGACCACTCTCAGAAGAGCTGCTGACCGGGGCAAGTCACAGCTTCTCTGTGGCTCAGTGTCTATATCTCTCAAACAGGGCAATCACCTCTGTCTTCTTTACCTTACCAGAAATAATGTCTGTTAAAGTGCTTTGAAAAATCTCCTGGGATGAACAAATCCCAGATGAGCCATTGGTACTAATGAAAAGCCCAGAGCCTGCCTAACCCTTGGAGACTAAAAAGGGTTAAAGTCAAATATGTAATACAAAGGTGAGTGAGGTTTGATACCTGAATTATTTTATCCATTGTATGGTAAAAAGAATATGGGTTTTCAGGTCATATCGTAGATCAGGATTCATACAAATTAGAGAGAAACCAATTTCCCAACACAACAAGGCAAGCTCCAGTGAAAGTCTAGTGTGAATCAATAGTTTGGTTTGATTTTTTTTTCTTCTTTTCTTCAAAATTTACCAGTTTTGTGACCTTTGGCCTTTCACTCATCTGTAAGCTTCAGTTTCCTCACAGGCACACCAGTGATACTATTTTGCCAGTTTTCAGGTTTTTTGTGTGCATTAGAGACCAAATATGTAAAAACAAAAACAAACAAACAAACAAAAACAAAAAACAAGCAAAAAAGCAAAATCCTGGAGACCCCCAGGGCCCAAAACACCAAAACATGTTGACCCTTGTTTCTAGTTTTTACATTCTTAAACTCAACTAGATTTCAAACTCCCTTCTTGTTACAAATTGTTTTTTGAGGTAGTCACAGGTATGTAAATAAAGGAAGGATAAAAAGCATTCTATGCAAAAAGGCAAGGACAGGTTGAAATGTAAAACTAGAAGAGATGAAAGAAATTATTTGTCAGGTAGGAGATCCCATTCCTAATCACACATGCACCATCCTTCAAGGTGAATTTGAGAATGGAAACACTTTTTGAAATGAATTAGCCTATACGCTTGTGACATTCCCGCTGGACCAAGTTCTGTTCTCGAGTCCATACCCTTGGTCTCAATGACTTACCACAAAGGACCAGATAGAAAAGGCAGCTCGTTGGTGACAAGGATGGAGATTTTTAGACAGCACTGAGATCTAAGAAGAGTTGCTAAATGTTGTAGCTCAGAGGCTCCTGACCTCTAGAGAGGTGCCTTGAACAGCTTGAACTTCCACTGGGAGAGAATGTGTTTCTCAGGACGTGAAAGGCGAAATGAATGTTTAAAGAACGGAAGATGAGGCAGAATGACAGACAAGAAGGAGCCTACATTGTGGATAACGTCTGGGCATAGGGCAGATGGCAATAAGGAAGTAAAAAATGCATAACCAGAGTATTTGTGATTAAGCACACAAAAGATAGTCTTTCCAGTGACTTAGCAGATCCTCTAAAAAGGCCATTCTCAACCAGGGGGTGATTTTGCCCCCAGAGGACTTTGGTAGTGTTTGCAGACAGTGCTGGCATCTAGTGGATGGAATCCAGGGACACTGGTAAGCATCCTGGGATACCCAGGACAGCCCTGCCCCCAACAAAGAACTACCCACACCAAGATGTCAAGGGTGCCCAGATTAAGAAAACTTGGTCCAGAACAGCACTCTCCAAACTGGGTTCCAATGGCATGCCACAGGATAAAAACACTTTTAGGGGGGTGGGGCAAAGAAAGGTGCTTGAGGAAGGGAGGTTGTGTATCCCAGTGAATTCAGGAAGATCCCTGACAAACAAATGCAAATTGGTTTCTTGGCTATGTAATGCTTCCTAGTAATAAAAGAAAAGCGTTGTCAAAGCCAGTTTTCCAAGAAAAATCTTTAGTAGGTTGCCAGTGTTCCACAAAACATAGTATGTGAAACACAAATCACTTTTTCATATTAGTGACTTATGCCATGGTGTTTATTTGGAAAAAAAAAGTAGACTTGTTGACCTTAAATTGTTTCACACACACACACACACACACACACACACACACCACAAATATAAAACCTAGCCATGCATATAGGGGGAAAAAGATGTGAGGGCACAAAAGATTGCATCTTGACAGTGTACTTTATTTGGTGGTTGAGGCAGTGACAAAAGAATGTTCTAGTCCATAGCTCCTTCATACCATCTCTAGTAGTAAGAAAGACAAAAGTCTAACATCACATCAATATGCCAGGATGCTAATACAGCCTTTCCCCTAGTAGGCACTCTACATTTGTTGAACTGAATTTATTGTTGATAGTTAAGTGACTCTCCCCACTCGTGTTTATAAGTAAGTAGTTAGAGCAGATGCTCACATCTGATTACTTTGTTTGTAAAAGGATTCTATTCACTTGCATTTTTTCTCTGAAACATCGCATGCATTTATTTTAGTGCATCTCTTTTTAAGAAGTATTCAAAAGAGGACGAGATTAATGTGTGCTCCCTGGTTGAACACGGGGCGATAATTTACATGGAGGTGTTGGGCTGAGGGTAGAGCTTTTTAAATGAAAGTAGAAGCCCAAATAAAAGGAAGGGGGCAACTCATTATTGTTCACAGACAATATCTAAGCTCTAAGTTCCCTTAGTTACTTGAATGTTAGTATGTGTTACGCCAAAGACAGTCTGGAATGAGCTTGCTGCAGAAGAGCAGGTAGGGCATGTGCTGTGCTGGAATGGAATCTGCAGTAATCTGTTACAAATGGCAATTTATTAGGAAATAGGCATGTGTATTTAGCATAATAAATCCCTGAATTCTAGTAGCCCAATTACTTAATTTTCTAGGAGAAAACTTCTATCTCCTCTCTTTTGATCCTGCTTACCATAGTATTAAAAGATTAAAAGCCTTAGGACCTTTTGTCCTTCAGTCATTCATTAGCTTGATGTTACACCTAATCCCCATTTCTATTTGCAGAAAAGTCAGTTAGTATAATCAGCTATCATTATTTAGCAGGTTTTTAAAAAGGTAATACATCACTTGAAAAGAACGGTAAAAAAAAATGAGTGGCTTCCTTTTGTATCAAATACAACTAGCGACCTTATGTATTAGTTTTTCTGTTGCTGCCGTAACAGATTATCACAGGTAGGGACTTAACACAAATTTATTATCTTACAGTTCTGTAGGTTGGAAGTCTGGCACGAGTTGGGCTGGGCTGAAATCCAAGTGTCAGTAGGGTTGTGTTCCTTTCTGGAGGTTCTAGAGGAGACTCAGCCCCTTGCCCTTTCCAGACTGCCTGCACTGTGGGGTTCATGGCTCTCTCTTCTGTCTTCAAAGATAGCAGTGCAGTGTCTCTCTGACCCTGCTCCTGTTGTGCTATTTCCCTCTGACCACAACCAGGAAACTTCTCCATTTATTAGGGATTCATGGATTAGATTGAATCCCTCTAGATAATGCAGGATAATCTCCCCATCTCCATGTCCTCAGTCTTCATCACATCTGCAAAGCCCCTTTTGCCACAGAAGATAACATATTCAGAAATTCTAGTAATTAAGACATGGACATCTTTGGGAGTTTATTATTATGTCTACCATGACTTATTTCCTCCTCTCCAATATGATTTGAGAGAAATTCCAAATGATTCTCAAAAATCAGGAACTCATATTTCAAAGTGTATTTAAAACATGAGTCATTACTTCCTCAGCTTTAAAATTAAATTAACCCAGACACGAAATCCTCAGCTTCATTTTTTTTTTTCTGTTCATGCTATAGAAATAAAATTCCCAAAGATACTGAGTAGGATTTGTCCCAGGACTAGAGATAAGTAGAAGTTGGTGGAACATCTCCCCTGTCAACTTCCATCTCTGAATACCTATGTGTCTGAATACCCTGAGCTTGTGTGAAGCTCAGCTGTGACACTTCTGCCTTCCCTCAGGCACTGAATGCTACAGGCAGACAATTACTGGTGTTAGCAAGCATGTGGCTAGGGCTGGCTGCATGATTAGCTGTTAATATTTGGTAAAAGGAATCATTTGAACCCCATCAGTGTACCCATTGGAGATAAACTCTCTTTGAGCATTTTAAGCCAAGCTTTCTAATGTGAAAGATGTCGTGGCCAGAATAAAGTATTGCTCATTTTCCCTGAAAGCTATGGAATGGATCCTTGTTCATTCATGGATACTTATAGTGAAAAGGAGGAGAAGGGGCATGACCGGAAGCTGAAAATCCTCAACTTTTCATCTAATTTCTTAAAAATGTTTCTACTTGGACCTTAGATCACTTTCTTCTGAATTACAGAAAATATACATTTCCATTATGACTAGTCTTGGAGAAAGGAGGCAATTTATTGGTAATGAGAGTGTGATAAGGCAGCCAACTACAAAAACCCTCTTTGGAGCTAGAGTGGTAGCATTCGATTTCTTTATTCCTGAAGGACTTTAGCACTGTAATCACTGAATCTGTCATTAAATACACATGAGGTTGTGTGTTGAGTAATTATGACTCTATTGGCACGCTTTTAAAAAATTACGGCATTTTTGTAGTCCGTGGCTTATAAGCCACATTTTGCTGTCCCACTCTTGGCTCAGGCCAACTGAGCAAAGAAAAGCATTTGAAAGTGAGGCTGAGCCTAAGGCGTATGCTGGTTTTATAAAAAAAATTCTCGTATCTGAGGCTTTCCTTATATTCAGCATGAAATCCGATGCCCTGCCCGACTGGGCTCCCACATGCTCGTCTCCTGCCACTCTCTTCCTTGATGCCTAGTTCTGTGGTCAGACTTGGTTTCTTTCTGTTTCTGGAAAGTGCAAGAGTTCTCCAGTCTCTGGATCTTTGTACTCACCACTCCTGCTTGCAAGCCTCTTCCTCTCCTGCTTCATTCCTAAATGCTCCTCACACAGCCGCCAGAGGGCGCTTGTTACAGTCTAAATGGTCCCAGCTCCCTCACAGCTTTCCAGAGGCCACCCATCTCACTGGTCTTTACAGAACCTCAAAGACCCTCCACAATCTGGCCTCAGTTGCTTCTAGGACTTCCTCTTTTTGCCACTCTCTCTTGATCACACATTTTTCCACATCCCTCAAATAGGCTGATTTTTCCACATCCCTCAAATATTCTCCCATCTCTAGACCTCTGCCTTTGCTGTGCCTTATCTTAATGGTCTTCCCCTAGGTATATGCGAGGCTCTCTCCCTCACCTCCCTCATTACTACTGTACTTTCAGGTTCTGAAACAAGCATTTAGTAAGTGCTCAGTATCTGCTGAATGAATGAGTGCAGAAAAGCAAACATTACTTGTTCATGGAACCCTTTACTGACAGCCCTATTTTGAAAACTACCTGCATTCTACAACTCATTACCTTGCTTCTTTCCTTGATAGCATGTATCCTACATATTTGTGAGTTTGCATCTCCCTTAAAAAAAAAGTTAGCTCATAGGAGCAGGGACCACAAATAACTACTTCATTGCTCTGTCTTTAGCACTTGGTACAATAATGCCACATCATTGGGATCTGATACTTATTGGAAAAGATCTGAAAGAAAACAAGACTTTACCAAAATTGGATACATAACCCACTAGGCAAGAACTTGAATATGATGTAAAAGTCAGTGCTGGGGAGGCCATAAATTTCCGTGTTAATACTGCTTGAGGTATAGGTATGTGAATCCTTCTGCCCTCTGACTCTGGGCAGTTGGCAGCATCTGCTTGATCGACAGGAATCTCCGGAGTCCTTTGTAATTTACCCCCGAGAGTTGTTGCAGTAAGACCAGAGATAGGTTTCTTTCTTCCTGTCCATTCTTGCTTTATCTCACTGCCTCTTCCATCAGTAAGTATGTGTATAAATACCAGGTTCTTCACTTAACACACCCGATCATCTTCAATGTGATTTACCTTCCTCTCCAGCAGCAGTCCTGCCAATTGAAAAGGACTCTGAGGGTAAGATAAGTTTTTCCATTCACTTGCTGTGTGACTTTGGGCAAGTTTCTTAATCTCCCCGAATCTTGTCCTATATGGAACAGGATTCTTTAAAAACAAAACAAAACAAAAAAAACTCTGGGGTGCCTGGGTGGCTCAGTAGATTGAACATCTGACTCTTGGTTTTGGCTCAGGTTATGATCTCAGGGTCCTGAGATCTGGCCCATATCAGTCTCTGTGGTCAGCATGGAGTATGCTTGAGACTCTCTCCTTCTGCACCTCCCCCTACTCATTCTCACTTGCTCACTCAAATAAAATAAATTAATCTTTAAAAAAAAAAAAAGCTTCTACTCCCTAAGGTTCTCATTAATTCATGTAATAAGTATTTTATGTAACAGCTGTTATGGTCCAGGTATTACCCAAGTGCTAGAGGAGGAGTGATGTAGGAGGCAAATAAGATGCCTTTCTTCAGGTAGCTTTCTGTCTCTTGGGGGTTGACAGACCAGAAAGTAGGAAGGAGAGAAGAAATTTGGTAAGATATTTCCAGTGAGTGAGAAGTATTTTGGGAGGAAAACAAAAACAAAAACCCAGAGTGATGGAACAGAAGAAAGGTATACCCATAGGAGAGAAAGAAACAACTTAAGGTGGAATTATCAGGGAAGGCTTCCCTTTGTACTGAGACCTAAATGCCGAGAAAAATGAGACACACAATGATCCAGTGGAATAATGTCCCATCCAAGGGTAACAGTAAGGTATGTGTGTGTTGGGGGAAAGCTAACTGAAACCACAGGTCAAGGGGCACTAACAACTGTACTTCCTGGAAGCCTGTATGAATCAGAAGAAGCTCTGAAGGTCTTCTCTGGCAATCTTTCAATAATTCTGTTTTCATTAATCTGGCATGTTGATTTGTTCTCCTAGCGAATCCTGACAGGTGACTGTATTATGCCTCATGCTGAATGGTTAATTACCAGCAATGTTGTGAATTTTGCAGGCTAAGCACCTCTGGTACTTGTGCATGGTTTTATCTGTGCAAACACCGCTGTCTGTCTGTCCAACTCCCACCCTTCCTCCTGGCATTCCCGTAGCAGCTGCACAATGAGCTCTTCTCAAATGCAAATCGGACCCATTGTTTCCTACTGGCACATTTTTGCTTGGCCTCCCAGGATCTGGAGTGGTCCAGGACCTTCTTTTCCTGCCTTATTTACCTCTCTTACCTCTCTTTACCAACCCCCTGAATGCCTTCCTTTCCTCCGGAGAAGCCTTGCTCTTTTCCTTCATGCAGTAGTTTTGCCTGAAATGCCCTTCCTCCACCCAACATCACCCCTCTGCTTCTTCCTGACTCACGTTCACCTGTCCTTTAGGCCCCAGCCTAAGGCCTCCCCAAAGGCTATGGACTGTGTTCCCTGTCTATGCCCATCACCCTCTCTAGGGATATGCCTCCCCAGGTACCCCGCAGCCTCTGTCTGTATCAAAATGATTTTCCATTGTCATTGCTGCCTGTCTAGCCACCCAGCTTCACTGCTAGCTGATGGGAGCCAGCAGTAGGACTGTGAGGTCCTTCTCTTAATCCCCAAGGCCAGACACACTGTATGGCACAGAGAAAGTATACTAGGGAAGCTTTCCTTTTATTTAAAAGGTGCCTTTACATCACACGCCTCTGAAAAAAGTGGTAGATTAACTCCTCATTGCTTGAAGTCTAGTTGCATGATCTACAATCAAAAAGTTGCTTTGATGAGCCCAGTATTTAGAAGTAATAGCAGAGAGACTTCTTTCTTTGCCTTGCCCTTTCTTTCCTTTTTTTCTTCCTTTTTGGAAAAAAAGAGTCATTTCAAATTCTAAACTCTCTGCCTTTCCTTCCGTGGGCTTGCTGATGACCAGAGATGCCTCTAACAGTCTCAAACTCCCCTAGCTTCAATGTTATCCTGTAGAATTGATGGCATTGAATTTCTGCTGTTAGTCATTAATTGAAAGAATATGTCTTCATGATGGGTTAATAAATATGTTTTATTGCAGAAATCCCAGCTGTGCAAATGCAAAATTTGTATGTTTTAAATTTTAAATTGTTGGCCCAAAATGAAGCCTCGAATGCTCCCCAAAGTCAAGCTTGCAGACTCACTAATAAATCAAGTAATTTCTTGACATTGCTTTTTGTGTATCTTGCTGGGCCCCTCATAGGCATCTGCTGAGTCCCCACTGAATCAAAGACTAGGTCATAGATCTGTAACTTATCTGACTGGGGCGTGGGAAGTGAAGAGGCTCCCAACTCTTGTAATATAGATACATGCTTGTTCATAGCCACCTGGATTCTGCGACTTTTCCATGTTGCTAGACTAGATTTGAGCTCGGATTCCTCTAGCAGGTCACGAACACTTTGTGGGCCACTGAATGGTGCTGGATACTCACTTTTCATGAGGAGCTTGTTTTGAGTCTGTGGGCCTGCACTTAGCTTATCTGGGCTTGACTCAGGGGCCGTGTCAACATTCTGGTTCCAGGTAGCGTGCCAGGTAACAGTCTTAAACCTAGCTGACTTGGAAAGAAGACTGAGTTGACTCATGGGATTAGGGCCAGTGCTATGATGCAAGCCTTCTGCGTACACTGTTTCTATTCCTATAATTCTTTTCCTCCACTCAATTTCATCTCCCACCCCTCCTTTTTGGCAAGGTTTATCTCCAGAAGGCTGAGGATGATGAAGTCAAGCTGCCTCACTTTATTTAATCAAGAACTGTCAGCCCTGCTTGTTTAGAAGCATTGGATGAGGCCTCTTAATTTTAAATGGAGTGGCCAAGCGAACAATGTGCTCCATTTTATGTTTTGTCTACAGCCTCGAAGCCTGGAGCTCTATCAGCCTGAGCGCCACCAGCATCCCCAACAAAAATGAGCCCCAGCTCCATTTCTGGGACAGTTAGGTGGAAACCACAAGGGCTCCTGGGAATGCCCAGCCCCTTCAACTGAGGAGGAGATCCCAATAAAATCGATGCAACCAAGGCTGGGCTGGCTGAATGAGAGAGCCAGGCAGTTTCCAGGAAGAGACACTTGTCATGTTGGAATGGAGGCATCATCAACAAAACAAATGCTTCCCACTTCAACACACACCTCAATTTGGCAGCATCTGTTTGGAGACAACCCCACTTTGTTTTGTTTACTTTTTTGTTACCTTCCCTTGTGCTTTAACTGAACATCCTTGTCAATGCTGCACACTCGCCAGTCTGCAAAAGCATCATTGAAAGAAAACTAGACACCATTTTTCTACCTCTAAGTAGCCTCTAGGTATTCCTAAAAGACCACTTCCTCTCCCACGTTGGCTCCTTCTCGAGGTGTTGATGCCATAGCATTTTGAACGCTGACTTCCAAGCACTTAACTCTCTAATTTCACTTATTTCTAAAACATAAAGGCCTATTATTATTAACTTTTTATCAGGGAGCTAAAGTTTAGTTTTTGCATGTGAATAGGCCACTATTCTCCTTCCTGTATTAGAAGCTGCCTTTTAAAGCTCTTGTGTTCTATTAAAATAACAATATCAAATTATGTAAATGTGCTAATTGCTTTATTGAAATTAATACCCTTATTTAGCAAGTTAAATCTTGCAAAATGGCCATTTTTATTAAAAATTATGGAAGTGTGCTGCCTGTTTAAAGGCTAATGTAATTGGGTGAACCCAACAACTGGGAAATGTCAATTAATGGGAGATTGTTAAATAATATTGTTTAAACAATCAATTTTCTCCTGTAGATTGGAAGATGGTCCTGGTAAAGTAATAATGACTATCTAAGGCCTAAGGGAAGGTTTATGAATATTTTGTTCTGCCCTGTTATTGAATCTGTTATATTTTCTTTTCAGTTTGTCAAAACTAGGTTCTGTTTAGTAATAGAAATTTCAATTTAGCAGTTTATAGGAAATTATACATGCAATATTTCTCCTCTATGAAGGTCATTTTCTGGTTGGTAATGAATGGCCACATGGCTCTTCTGCCACCATGCTGTGGGTACCTGTAGAAATATTTGAAGATATTTTATTCCCATCCCTCTTTTTTGGAGACAGTTTGCCTTTAGAAAAGGATTTTGAGATTATAAAGACCTCTCTCTGCTCTTGAAACATTGTGTTCTATCAGGAAAGTAGGAAGTATTCCTATCGTGGGTCTTAATTTCTTAGCTTCTCCACCATTGGAAATAACCCTGTCTGTGAAACAACCTAAAAATCCATTGTCTTCTCAATTCTCTTCAACTGGAATTGCTGGTGGCTCTATCCTTACAGTGTCAATGTTCTCATTGGAGCATACTAGTGGAACCTATTTATGAAAATATCTTGTGGTTTCCAAATAGTTGTAGGAAAGGGAATTTTTGGTCACTTATGCAATTTACAGAATTGAGGTCAACTGAAGATGTTAGGATAGTTCTGACTGAGGCTGTGAAGACAAAGGTAGGAGTAATACCCTCGCTCTCTAAGCTCATTTCTTACCGCATATTGTTTGTGAGTCACTGGCTTTGAACACCAGAAGACAGCCTCTCATTTCAGAGTTTCTCTGTAAACACCTGTTCTTACTGTCATCCAACAAATTTAAAGTAATCGTTGTAGGTGGTGGATTATGAATAAATTTCCAGGACTTTTTGTGACAACTAGCAAGATAAAGTGTTTCTTTATCATACGATATGACATGCTTTCCATTCTCCTTCCCATCCCACTCTCCCATCAAACTGGGACCAAACTATCAGAGTTTAACCTATATAAATTTTCTTTACTCATGTTGGATATGTTTTCAATTTGTCCATGGACTTCTATGACCAATTCTAAAAGTACTGAACTTATCAATCCAATTGTTGGTGAACAAAAGCTGATTTTTTTTTAATTTGCTGGAACCAGAAATTAACATAATAAGCTCTACCTTAACAGACTGAATTCCCATTTTCCCCCTGGGAATTTACCAAACTAGCAGTTGCATTTATCCTCTACTAAATATATACAATATGAACTACAGAATAATAAGCAGACCAATATACTGGGATTCTTAACAGACTCAAGAGAAAGCTTTTCACAGGAAAATTTTCTAAGTTACAAGATATTCCATACAGCGTTGAAATACAGTCTGGTGACCATTTAGTTTCACTCTGACTTCTACATCCTTTCAAGGATTCTTCTGACAGAAATACCTATAGTTCCACTGTCCAAAGACCACGTAGATGCAGTTAATTGCCTTACTGGAAGGTGCAAATAATCTTTCACTTCTGATAGCAGAATACCAGATGAAAATCCATGCCAGTTGCCTAAAATGGATTTTTATCCTTGAGACTTTTTTTTTGGCCAGTTCTATTGGGAAGAGTTCATTTTTTAGCTGTATCAATAGAATTTTGCACAAAATGAAAGATGTTTGCCTCTGTTAGTTTCATGCGTTCCATGGAGCTGAAATTTGTTGGCACCTGCTGAGTGAGATTTTTCTGGTCTGTGCTCCAACATTTTTTTTTCTAGTGCATGATCGTTTATCCAGGGTTTTGAGATCTAAAGCAGGTATTCTTTGATCTTGAACTTACCTTGAACTTCCTAGTGGCTGAACCAACTCAGATTCTCAGCCCTCTAGACCTTCAGAAAGTAATCGTATTGGTAGCTTAATTTTTTTCATGACAAAAACATTTCTTTTAAATTTTCACTATTTTATTATTTGAAGATAGGTCATTTTGCTTCTGCCTTTCTAGAATGTTTGGTATAATTGAATCTCTTCATGGACTCTGGGTGATCCATAAAGCATCCATATCTGACAGTTTTTTTCAGATTGTTAGGGCTATTTTCTTTTCTCCTAAATGGTCCCAAACTATTGCTTTTGAGCTCTTAAAATCTTTTTTTTTTATTTTATTTTACATAATGTTGCTTTCTCATGTGTTGCTTTCATGGTATTACCTTGTCACCGTGCCTACTGAATAGTAGGTGCTCATTAAATATTTAATGAATAAATGATTGTCACTTCTCACTTCTATTGTAGTCCATTTGGTTGCACACATGATTATATTTCTTTTTTCTAATTGTCTATTTGTAATCTGCTCAGGTTTTGGAAATCTAATAGCCATATATATGACAAATTGATG
Organism: Taxidea taxus jeffersonii; assembly: GCA_003697995.1. Lineage (NCBI taxonomy): Eukaryota > Metazoa > Chordata > Mammalia > Carnivora > Mustelidae > Taxidea > Taxidea taxus. The sequence continues at coordinate 154,123 of ML110104.1, read as the reverse complement.
TACAAGTCAAGATTTAATTCACCTGAAGGATAAAAAGTCATCAAGGGCTTGAACTTTGTGGCATCTGTTTTTGCTGTTGAGAGGTCACTTTGAAAATACTTCCTGATGCAGAACGGTCTCTGAATCCACAGAATTGTGAAGTAGTTGGATTCCAGATAGGTGAGGTGTTTTGTATTTAGCTTTCCTTCAGATGGTCATTACTAGCACCTAGGAGGATGGCCAGAGCCCGATATATAAAAATCACTAGGCCATTATGCTGGTTGTGCTTATTTTAATTAGATTTCTTCTAGATTTTTTTTTAAGCTGTCCAGGGAGAAATGTGTCCCCTGTGAATGTAATGTCTATTATGTAAAACTTAAGTGCATCTGAGGGTTTGGAAAGTGTAAAATTTACACTTAGGGCCCTGTTTGGTCAATGTGATGAGATTTAAGATCAATTAGAGAGGGGAGAAAGAACCCAATGCCGTATTTTTAAGAAGACTTAAAAAGACAATCTTTTTTTTCTTGCTGCCAAACGGTTGACCGTTTGCTCTTTTGCATTTCAGTTGAGCTTTTAGGTTTTGCCGGTCAGAGCCACTTGTGCCACTTACCGTGTCCCGGCTGGAAGTGGTGAGAGGACAAGAAAATTTCTCATTAGTGACATGTGGTGACGGTTCACTTTATTGGGCACGGACGATTTTCTGACAGAGATAGATGACATGGTTCAAGTCTCCAAGAAAATGTTATTCCATCATGGAATGGAGAAGTTCGGAGCCAATCTTTCCGGTCCGCAAACAGGCTGTCGGTGCGCCATGCCTGACAAACTGACCGTGAAATGTGGAGCCTTGAAACCGAAGATGCTTTCCTGGTTCATCTTTGGTTATAGATAACTGAACACATGAACACTACCATGTTTTCACGGCTTGCCACATAGTGAAATGTGTAGGATACACGGTCCTCAGTGCAATCTCTTCATTCCTTTGCGTTTGGGGATGCTGGATTCTTATTTTCCCAGCAAAAAGTATTTTTCTGGAGCAGAAAGGGAAGGCCAAATAATTTTCTCTGTATTCTTTTTTTTTTTTTTTTTTAGATTTTATTTTTTTATTTGACAGATCACAAGTAGATAGAGAGGCAGGCAGAGAGAGAGAGAGGAGGAAGCAGGCTCCCTGCTGAGCAGAGAGCCCGATGTGGGACTCGATCCCAGGACCCTGAGATCATGACCTGAGCCAAAGGCAGAGGCTCAACCCACTGAGCCACCCAGGCGCCCCTCCCTGTATTCTTTAACACCAGCATCTTCTCAATTCAATTCCTCAAACTGGTGTGCAGGAGTCCCAAAAAGGCTATTCCTAAGCAGTTAGGAACATCTCTTGGTTAACCCTCGCCCCCCCTCAGCCCTCAGGAACAGGTAAATCTCCTCACTCCCTTGTCAGCAGTGCCCAGTTTCTGTTTGGAGATAAAAGTCAGGAAAGAAAGATTTAGGCAAAGCTTGTCAGCCATGTGGTTATGTGGCCTGAGCTGGACCAATCAGAAAGCCTCTTAGGACTCCTAATTCCAACTCTGAGATGGAGCAACCAGAGTGGGAGTCCATGGGGTATAACGATGTGAGGACAGGAAGTGCTGCTTATAGTTTGACTGCCAAGAGAGAAGCCAGCCTGAAAATGAAGGGAGCCCTCAAAAAGGGTAGAGATAAAGAATCTCAAAGAAGTGTAAGCCGAGTTCTAAGCCTTTAAATTAAACCATCCCTGAAGCCTGCCTTATTTCCAGACTTTCCAGTATTATAACCCAATATTTTGCCCTTTAAGTTTTCCATTGCTTGCAATCAAAAGATGCTAACTGGTAAAACTACACAATCGCCCCCCCCCTTTTTTAAATCACTTGATGCTACTCTAAAACTGCAACCCATACAAATGAAGTATAAGATCAAGATGGTTAGTTCTGATAGAATCTCTAGTCAACACTGTGCTGGTAAATGGTTAACAGCCTCTGGGGGTGAGAGTGGGGACTGGTGTGTAGCATTTGGGGATTTGATTTTCAGAGTGTAAACATTCTCACCATGGCCAATGTCAAGCTTTAACTGTGATGCCAAATGTGGAATTTAGAAGACATACTAACAACTGGCTCTCACAAGCCTGTAATAGTAACAGCATACTACTACCTCTGTTCAGAAGCTGCTGTTTTACATACAAGAAAACTAGGATCCAAAGGAGTCCAGAGGCTTTCCTGAAATGACATGGAGAAGGTAGACCTGAGTCAAAATGTCTGTCCCCTGATTCCTGAAAGCTCGTTCTTAGTAATACGCAGATGATCTGCTTTGTATATGTTTACACATGTAGCCGCGAATGCAAGCACATTTATTCCTTTCAAACAGAAAGAACCCTAGTTGTCTGCTTAAGACCAGAAAACTACGCAAATTTACACAAAGTTGATATTTCAGACTTTGCTGTCTGTTTGATAAAGAAGAATCCCACTGTGTCATAATGGAGGTGCTTACCGCTCAGTTGACATGATCGCAGCAGAACAGGCAGGGAAGAAGTCCTCTTTCCATTTTATATATGAGGAAATTGAGGTTCAGAGAGGTAGAAACTTGTCCAACATCACATCCCATAGGTAGTAAGGGACAGAGTGGGAACTTGACCCCACGTTGGTCTGACTTCAAACATCATTAGGTCTACCCTATATTTGGTGTATTGTTCTGGAGAGATCATGTTTCCAGGATGTGCTCATGGGCTTTGGGGATTTTCCGTAACTTAGGAAACACTTGTAGGGAACAAATTACAATAGTAACAAAAATGCAGATGGAAGCAAGGATTTGAGCAGGGCATGGGCATCTTTCATGGCCTCTCCGGGGTTCCGGTCATAGTTCTTCTTAATTTCCTTATCATGCAACCCATCACCTCATCTTTGAGATTTGGCAGAGCTAACTTGTGAGGACTCACACGAGAAGACCCATGGCTTGTCTGTATGGCCTTTCTATGAAATGGAATGAGAAATTTCCACTCACTTCTAGAAATAAATGGGAGTAATTGGTAGCTAGTCAAAATGTAAAAAGCAAAAGGATCGCTTATTATAGATGTCAATAATTATAGTTAATAATGAGGCTATTTGAGGAAAAGAATGTTCTGTTTGATCATCCCATCCTTCTCGCATCAAACAGATACCGCTCCTACAATTTCCATGGCTTCTCAGTGTGCTCTGCCTGCATTATTCGCAGTGACTCTGCAGCTTTCAGTAATGTGGTATGAATTATTTAAGTGGGATGATTAGCATAATCTGTACTGCACCCTTAAGAATATGGGGGCAATTAAACACTGAGCTTGACCTACTGCCCTCTTTTGTAGGGAGGAGAAGGATCCACACAGCAGAGGTGATTGCAAAAATCAATTCTGTTCATTCTCCCTCTCCCCCTTTCCCTCCCTCCCTTCAGCTCTTTCTCCACATTGTACACACCCAATTTTTATCCTGCAAAACTGGTGGAAGACTGATTAACTTTGTTTCAGTCTACATGGCATTTAGACAGTCTGAATGAACATTGAAAATGCTAGTCAGATAGTGTCTCCAAGCATCTAAGCATCTGGGTGTCTAGTGTGGTATAGACAAATTAGCCAAGTATATCCACTGTGCCTCCAGCTCTTCTTGGAGTCCTGTGAAGATGACAAATGGCTGTAGGTAAGGAAAAAAATAACAGAAAACAATTAGTGCTATTACAGTCGTACCGTGGGATGTCAGGCAGCTATATCTGAGGTGATTGAAAATTGTGATTCAGTTTGCTATAATATTTATACTAATTCTGACCCACTCATTATGGGTTGGGTTCTCAAAATGTACAACAAAACAAATTACATGGGGGTACCCAAGGCCATTCTGGTATTTCAAAAAGCCAAAGAGAGGTAGTACCCTTCTTGGTACAAGCTAACATGTAAAATTTCTCTTGGTTAGAAAATGGATACTGAATGAATGCAGTTTGGTAAACAAAAACTTTAATAAGTAGAAATACTTTGGAGATATTTTTCAAAGGAGAGTTGGGCATCATATGGGAACTTTCAACCCAAAAATGTCCATGAGCTTTCCCTAACAATTCATCAGTTATCCCCGGGTACCTAAAGAAGCGTGACACAGTGGTGAGTTGTGGACTGCCCTCACAGTGCTTCTATCTGGTGGGGAGAGAGAGAAAACATAAATTGTTATGTCAGTGAGATGCATGTTGGGAAAGGAACTTAGAAATAACCACTTCTGCTTCTAACCGAAAGGTGTTTGAACACAGAAGAGCCACCTACCTATAGTCTGTGATTCTTATAGGAAGCAAGAATGTAACATATCTATAGGTAGCAAAAAATGTTTTTTCAAATCCTCTTACCACTAAAAAAAAAAAAATCCTCTATCACTAATTTCTTTGAGTTAAAATGTTTAGGGTGTCAGGAAAAGATGTTATCTGCTCAGAGAACATGGCAAGCCGTGACAAAACCTTTAGAATTCTTCTCGAGTCTGCTGGATTGGCAGCCAGTCACCTAGAACCTCTGTAGACCCAGGGCATGGGCTACCCTGGAGGTGTGATACAGGAGGGCCTTAGGAGGAGAAGGAGCCCTGAAATGTACCCCACCAAGTGAGGCCACCCTAGAGGGATCCTGAGGAATGCTGTTGAAATCTGAAGGCCTGGAGGCTGAAAGACTTGCCAAAAGGAAGGAGGAGGTCCTTAGAGGGGGTGCAGAGTGGCCCCACTAGCCAGTTCCAGTGAGGATGCCTGCCTTCCCCAGCCACAGACAACCAGGGCCCCATAAACCGCTGTTGCCCCGGCTGCAGAGAATTGCCAGTCTCCCCGCTGAACGATAGCAAAAGTGAAGCCGAGTTTATGAGATTTGCCTAAGGCCACAGAATCCATCCGTGTTACACCTGGGATTAAGATTCAAATCTTTCTGCCTTCCAGAAAGACAACTCCTGTCGCTCCCAATCATGTCCTATTTTTAAGTTCATTAGTTAACCTCTGGGTACTTAGCCAGTACGTCAAAGCATTTTAAATGGACAAGTCTAAAGTGATCGTCCTCTCATTGCCCGCCTCCTCTCTGAGCCCCTGCAAAGCCTCTGTGCTTCCTACCGAGGCAGTCTGCTCATCAACAAGTTTCCCTGGGAGGTGGGAAGCTTCTCTCCTCTGATCAGAACATGCCTGTCACAGAGCGCCGGCGGCTACTGAACAGGGCCTGCTCGAAAGGGCCGCTGCCCTAGACTGGGAGTCCAAAAATCTGTCTTTTGGCAGAGGCTTAACTATTTGGCTGCTGCTTCGGAGGGTCCATGCTGGTACCGCCCAGGAAGAGAGAACCCAGCTGGGAAGCTGCCAGTTGCAGGCAATCTTCTCCTTCATTTCAACTCAACAAATATTTAATGTGCTCCTGCTGAGGGGTCCAGTCCTGTGGAGTCTGCAGCCCTCTGGGGGTCTGCAATCATGATGGGGAGTCCAGACATGGAAGCAGGAGGCAGCCAGATGATACACGGAGGCTCCACGTAATTAAGAGCTCGGCAGTCATGGCTGCAGGAATTAAGGGACTGGTTAGGCCTCTGGATGTAGCACGGCTCTTGTGCAAAAAGACCACCGGCAGCAGTTAGCAGAGACCCAGAGAAAGTGTCCCTACCCTGTCAGGGTTCTCTCTGTCCCTTAAAGACACAAGCGAAGTGTAAGACAACATCCGACCTTGGCTTCGGCTAAAGGGAGACTTCCTAAGAATATTAGGATCCCTCTGATGCAGGAGGTTCTTTTCCAGACAGTCTTATGGGGGCACTGAGCTGATCCAGAGCCCTCTGGGGCCAGGGGGAAAGCAAGGGAGACCCAGCAGTCCTGGCTGCTGTTAATAAACTCTTCCACTTGGAACATCTGGCTTCCATTTGCTTCTTGCCTGTCTGGGTACTTGCACGATTTTGTTGATACTCTTTGGCATTTGTGAGTACCCCCAGGAGGCCTGGCTCTCTAGTCCGGGCTTGGGTGGCAGTGGATTCCGAACCGAGAAGGCTGGTTGCTGCGTGTGACTGCTCACGGTCCGGCTGGACAGCAGCATGGTGGAAGCTGCTGGCTCGGTGAAATGCTAGCGGTGCATATAATAAAGTAGGGTTAGGAGCTCTGAGAACACGCAATGATATGTTGGGTTTGAGTTTATGTTGTGTCAGGCTGACTTCTTCACACTTTTGATACGCTCTTGCTTCCTAGAAGAGACTTCCTGAGCTGGGTGACTGGGTTTTAGAAGACATGTCCCAATCCTAACTAATCATTAGTGACCTAACTTGCCACACGTCTTTCCCCCCCTTATAAAATGGTAATTCCCATGATGGCACTGAAAACATGTGCGTTCTTTCTCATTGTGTCTTGAATGGACTTGCATGAATTAAGTACTCAGGAAAATAGCTGTTAAAGGGATTATATTAGTTTGCTAGCTCTGCCATAACAAAATACTGCAGGCTAGGTGGCTTCAACCACAGAAATTTATTTTATCACAATTCTGGTGGACAAAAGTCCAAGACCAAGCTGTTGGCAGGTTTGACGTTTCCTGAGGCCTCTGTCCTTGGCTTGTGGATGGCTGCGTTATCACTGCATCCTCATGTGGCCCTTTCCTCTGTGTGCCTGTCTCTGGGGTATATGTCTGTGTGTATGCATGCATGCAAATTTTCTCTTCTCATAGGGACACCTGTAAGATTGGGTTAGGGCCCACCCTAATGGTCTCATTTTAACTTAATCACCTATTTAAGGGCTCCATTTCCAATTACAGTCACATCCTATGGTACTGGAGGTTAGAACTTCGACAGAGGAATTTGAAGACCCAGTTCAGAAAGCAGGGATGAATGCCATAAACAGGGTGAAGTATGTCACAGAAAATTGGTTCATGTTCAAGTGGAGAAATTGGAGAATAGTGTCCATAAATACTACGTTAAAGTGGGTTAGGGTTATTCTTTGTGATAATCCCATTGTCCCTCATAAGTTTGCTTGAATAGAAAGAGAGCATGGCATTACAGCCAGCAGGCCAGGAGTGCTATGCCAGCTTGGCTAGGTCATAGATGATCTGTGTAACTTGGGACCAGTCATTCTATTTCCGGGCCCCGGTTCTTTGAGGAAGAGCTTGGAATCATTGAGCCCTTCTGTGATGCTGTGGAAAGCAGACCAGAATAGAAAGACTCCTTCTGGCTATTCCATTGGGCTAAGAGCAAAACCTTCAGTGATTCTCTTTCTCAAAGGCTTGTAGAGAGAAAGCAGGCACCACAAAATATATCCTCCTTTTTCCTTAGTGGGAATCCAGGTATATGCAAGTCAGAGTCTTAGAGAAGCAGAAGTCTCTGCCTCAAGATGGGTCCTAAGTCACAATTTGAAGCAACTTTAAGCAACTTCCGAAATAGGAGAAAGCCTGCTGGTGTTCCAGATGTCCACCTTGGTGACTGGGCACAGCCCTTTACTGCCTTACATCTGTTTCTTCCTATGTCGGTGATGCTTGACTTTGGGGGATATGGTGGTTTGGGCAGCAGGGAAAGGTCTTAGTTCTACAACCATAATAGTTAAACTTTTGTCCCTTTCCCAACTCTACCCCAAAGCTCAGAGTTGGTAACTGATATAACAACATGAAGGACCACTTTCCACCCCATTCCACTGACGTTTCCTGTGCATTTCTTTTTCCAGTGCTTAATTGGGACATTATCTTGACCCATGAAATGACAAACTAGAAACATATGGAATCTTCTCTCTCCCTCCAGTGTTGTCCCCGGGCAAAGTGCAGCAAGTAATTTCTTATCACCCTCTCCTACCCTTGTCTCCTGGAAACAGTTTTTCCCTTTAGCAAGTCAGAAATTGCTAGGATGCTATTGAGAGTACAGTCCCGGGATGATTAACAGATACAAGGACTCCTAAAACTTTCATTAGTGAGGTGTGCCTGGAAGTCTGTCGTCTTGCTCACCATACTCCACAGGCAGGGTCGGAGCTGACTTTGGGTTTGAGGATGTTCTCCCATTTTCATTTCCCTAAGAAATCACCTCTCAGAATCAACAATGCCTTTCCAAATCCATATCTTTGCCTTTCCAGTCAGTGCCTTCTCTTCATTTAGTCAATAACATAGGACTACAGAAGTCAGGATGCAGAAACGTTTGCAAATAATTGTGATTTCAGAAATTCAGGGTCATTTGCATTTCAGTGTGAGATAGCAGCTTCTGAAATAGGCCGAATGGAGCTTGAGGAACCTTGCACACCCCCACCTGACAGAAGGCTTCTCCTGTCTGCTCTTGGATTGTGTAGTCAATTGACATTTTGTTGACTCTCCTTCCCTTCAATCTCCCTTTCTATATAACTTCAATTCTCCTTCTGCTAGGATTTCCTGCTTCTAGTCCCAGTGGCTTTTATACCTCAGCTCAGCCAATCTTTGAGAAACAATGTTGTGCGTCTCTCTTATTTCTTTTCCATTCCGTGTCCTACTTGATCCCTATCTTACCTGTGCAAACACAATTGGGATACTGCCATGATAAGAACCACCCTTTAGTCTCCATTACTGGGCCTAGGGATTCACAAAAGGTGCCAGATAGAGTTTAAACAGAAGTTGATTCTGTGTCCTTATCCTTAATCTTGGAGAAAAAAAGCACAGTCTTGATTTTTCTCTGAGTGAGAAAATGCATCCCTAACCTGTTTCTTAATTCCTTCTTGATGATGTCTCCTTCCACCTCCACACTCTGACCTCATCAACCTCCTTCACCTCCTCCACTGACTGGGCACCAGCCACACAGCCTCCTTTAGACCCTGCAGACAGACCAAGCTCTTTCCATCTCAGAACCCTGGCACTTGTTTCTTCTTTCTGGCACACTCCTTCCCGATGACTCTGGTGTGTCCTCCTCCCCAGTCTGAGAAGCTCAATGTGAGCTCCCATGTTACCTTCTTGAAGAAATCTTCCCAGACCACCCCAGGCACAACGATGTCACCATCTCCACCATGTCCTTCTCTATTTCATTGTGATATTCTACTTTCTCCTTAACTTCATTACTATCAAAGGTAAGAGCCATGTATGTTAGGATTTGCCATCATGGCCTCTTTTTTTTTTTTTTCTCCACCTTCTTTACCTAAACCTGTCACAGATGAGATACCCAGCAAATATTTGTTGAATGAATAGATTCAGAAGAGGAGTATAAGGAAGGACGTAAGGAAGGATGGACTGGAGAGGAATATACATTAATGATCTGGAAAAGGGAATCTGAAGAAATTGCCTTGTTGGTTGAGGAGTTAGCCCTGAGGTTTGTGGTTCTTCAGAAGTGGCCAATCATGACCTGTTTCTGAGAGGAGGCCTTGTCACAACCAGCCTGCTTCCGACAGGCTGGCCGTCAGGAGACAGTGCTGCCTGCCACCGGCTCGCAGCATCCTCTGTCCTGTCTAGACTCTGTCATGTCAGATTCAACATACTGAGAACATTATCATTACTTCTGGTCCAGCAGCAACATTTACCTTCTCAACCACCTTGTCATTGCCTCTCAGTGCCCATCTTCTCATCTCCCCCCAAAAAAAAGAGCCAGATCTCACTGACACTTTGCTGTCTTTTGTCCCTTATTCTCAATAGATCAGAAAGGTGTTGTGTTACTTTAAACAATCACGTGTTCATTCAGTACCCACAGTTACTCCTAGCAACTGTGTTGAGCCTATACACAAACAGGACCTCCCCCTTCCCCAGGTCCCCCTGGAACACAGTCTCCTTTTTGTGTTTTAATTGGAGGAGAAAACAGTGAAGGAGAAAACACCACTGCCTGGGACCAGGCCCTTTTCACATGGAGCTCACCTTTCCTCAGCGACAACCTCTTCGCCGTATCTTGCATATCGTCACCACACTCCTCATCCGCAGCGGTGATCAATTATTCTCCCTCCTCTTCAGGAACGAACTCCATTTGGGATCCAGAGAGTTCTTCTGCTGAGCCTCTCAAACTTCCTTACTAATCTATCGCTCTCATTTATTCCTATGTTTCTCTATGAATTCTTTCTCAGCCAAGCCACTTGCCTCGCCGTCCCTTTAAACTTCGTTCTTATTCCTGTAATACCTGGCATGGAATTTAGATTTGGATGAAACCTTAAAAATCATTTGGCCCAACTATTTCATAGTATTAAAAAGAAAATTAAAAAATTAAAAAGAAAAAAGAAATTAAAAAGAAAATGCTATTTCATAGTATTCAGGCTTAAAGGCAGAAAGCTAGTCCTACAAACATGGCTCCCTGACTTTGAAGACTCTCTACCCAGCACATTCCCACATGGGCTCACGAGTGCATGTCCACGTGGCTAGTGTGTTAGCAGCAACTATCAGAGCCCAAATAAAATTCCCATCACAAGCGGGGACTGAACAGGGAGGTTTTCTCCAGGGACTTGGGGAAAGACAATGCTTGTAAGAAAGGGGAAAAGAGGAAGCAGGCTAAAGAGAGGTATGCTGGCAGATGTGACCTTTGTCACATTTGCTGTGTGGCTCGCAGAATAGGACACGCATTCTGAGCCACTAAATCATTAGCAATCCATATTCTTGAGCTCATCTCAATACTGAAGGAAAAACACCAACTGTAAGCATGGTTGCTTTTCCTTTTCAGGAAAAGGTACACCCAGGGCCTGGGTGTACCTTTATTGGGGGGATAGCTGAGACCAGAGTTTTAAAGTCCAATTATCATTGACTGATGGTGCCTCAGTGGTAGTTCCAATATGCCCATTAATGTTTCATGTCTCCTCCCATGAAACCAGATCAAAAAGCTTTAAAGCTGCTGGGCCCCTAACACTTGCAGAAGGAAACCTGGAGACTCAGGGTCTCAGAAAGTGGGACAGCATGAGCACATCGACTGGCTGGGCAAGACCTCATTTAATAAAGACAAGAAGGAGGCATCGTCCTTAAAATGCTCCGTGTTGCACAGATCATGATTCATAAGTGGTGTGTAAGGTAACTATCTGAACTGACAAAAAGGCTAGCAAAAGATAAATAAAAGAAAGCAGGCTTTTCTTTTTCTCCTCTGTGTTTGAAACCTTCCCATTAAGAGAACACAATATGCAATGGCAAACAGGGATCAGCCTCATTAGGGAGAAAGAAAATTGTTTGAAATAAACCTCAAAGAGAAAGAAAAAAGCTGTCATTTTCTTTAAGGACACTATTATGTTCTTATTGACAAGACAAAAGAGTAATAAAATTAAATTAGAGCAACTATAAGCTTGATAGCTGGGTTGGAGGAAAATAGAACAACCTTTGCTATTCCAAAAAAAAAAAAAAAAGAGTGGATGTTTTAATCAGCCTCTACTGAAGCAATGACGACTGACCTTACCCCTCATTGAGAGCATTCTTGAGTCTATTCCAGGGGCAAAATTCTTAGCTCACTGATACAATCTAGGAATGTTGAGACTAGAGGTGGGATTGAATCATCATGATGTTGGAATATCTTAAAATGGGAAGAAGTGATGTCTAAAGCAGTTTGGTGACTTGCCCGTGCTCACCCGGCTTTTGAATTTCAAGGTCAAGTTCTAAAAATCAGCAGAAACTGAACCTTACTGTCTCCAGACCTAGAATGAGTTAATCAGTCGTAGTGGGAAGGGAACATGCTGAAAAGAAATTCATGGAGGTTATATTGAAATCAAGACAGAAGTGTAGCTGGGGATTCTGAGTATATACCTGTGAAGTCCTTGAGAATTGAGGGTCCCAAGGTTCTCTTCCTTATCCGGATGAGGTACTGGGCAGGAGAAGAAATGGTGTCAGGAGAGCCCCATCTCTCTTCCTGCTGTGCCTTAGCAATAGTCAACACCTCCCACCTCTCCTGGTTGGATCAGAAGCAATGCCTCCCTGGCCCCTTTTCTGAAAAGAATGAAGCAAGATGACCCTGCTAGGCATGAACAAGCTCTGAGATACTCCAGCTGGGCAATGAGAGAGACCAGACACCTTGGAAGTGACAAGCCCTCCCTTGTAATATATAGTAGGAGTTCAGAACAAGAAAATGCAATAATTTCTTAAGTACTTTGGTCCATTTTCCTCTGCTGCTTCCCTTCCTGAGAAGTCTGGACACCTTTTTATTTGGAAAGGTGCATTGTGACATTTTCTATCATTCCCTCCACCTATTAATAGCTCTGGCTGCCCCAGGTGCTCATTTTCAAGACGCCCTCAGAGAAGGGGGACTTCTGGCAGCCGCACTGCAGCTGACAGCTTTGGGGAAATGGCAGGTTTTAATTGATGTATTGTGAGCACTGTGCTTTCTCTATCTCTCTCTTTAGAAAAATGTGATGGGTTTCGTATCCTCCTAGGACCTATAGATTTTAATATGTCAATTATTCCCCTGTTACTGGAACTAGTATGTTTGCGGCTGACTGATGGTCTTCCAGGTAGCTTTTTGTCTCCGCGTGACACCAGGAGCCAGTGTCGACATCACCTGCCTCTCTTTGAATAACCTCTCTAGACAGGAAACAGCCAGCAAGCCCTGTAAAGATCCTCATCAGGACAGCAAGCCCCACAAATACTTCTCAAATGAGCTGCCTGCCATTGGTTAATAATTACAGTGAAATGAGGTTGGAAAGCAAGGCTAGAAAACAGGAATGTGACATACCCCAGTTTTCCATTTTAAAATAGTCCTGGTTACAGGTCTCTGGCTCCCACTGAGGGAGACAACTGTTCCCAGGCCAGCACTTCCATGGGGTTTGGCTGCAGAAGTCATCCCATGTGATCCTGGTTTGTGGCCAGCTCTGTGAAGGCGTCAGGCTATTTCCCCAGAGTCTCAGAGAGGGCTGGTTCCGCCATCATTCTGCCCAGTGAGGCCCCTGCCTCTGTGTCCACTTCTGTGCAGAGTTCCATCCTAATCCCGAGACTCTTCTTCCAATATAAAGTGTGTGTGTGTGTGTGTGTGTGTGTGTGTGTGTGTGTGTTGGGTGTGGGGTACATCTTGGGTGCTTGCTTACTCAATTTCCCTCGGCATTCTAATAGACCTTAAAAAGAAACCCTCTCCATTGACGTATAACTCATATACCATAGAATTCACCCATGAAAAATCTACACTTCTGACTTTTTATCAAATACATGGAGTTCTATGTCCATCCATCGACATCCTCCACATTCACATTTCCAGCATCCAGAAATGCCCTATTGCCCATTTGCTCCTAATCTCTGCCCTACTCCCAACCCTAAGCCACCACGGATCAATCTTTTTATCTCTAGTAATATGCCTTTTCTGGGCATTTCTTAGCAGTGGAATTAGACGATATGTACTATGATGTTCTTAAAATCCATCCGTTTTGTACATGTATCAGTAATTTGTTCCTTTCTATTGCTGAAGAGCACTCCATTGACGTGGACACACCACGTTTGCTTTATCCACCAAGTGATGGATGTCTGGATTTTTTCCAGTTTGGGGCTATTACGATCTTAGGAACATTCACATAACTTTCTTGGCATGGACCTGTGTTTCTAAGTTCTTAACTACCACCTACTAGGTGCTAACATGCCCCCCAAAATTATACTAATCCCTTTCAACACATTATTTTGAGACTTTACAACTGGTGAGACTGGAATTTTAATTGGGAAAATAAGGCTTATGAAGAAACAACTCATTTGAACAAATGTATCTGGGGCCAAAATTCAACCCCAGGGTCTTTCCCCTATGCCAAGTAGTCTCACTGACAGAGAAGCAGGCACCTGGGCTCCATTGCTGTCCCCCACAGCAAGCTCCATTGCCCTCCCCCCTCCAGCCATAACAAAAGTCCCCAGTGTGGCCACTTTAAATGGATTTGAGGTTTGCTAATCTGCCCTAGGATTCTTTCATGTAGAAATATTCTCTTCTAAATTACAGCAGCCCCAGAGGTCACTTCCGACCCAATTTTCACATTGATACATAGGTCAGTGCAAATGTATTAATTATCTGCTTTATGCCTAGCACCAGGGTAGGCACCGTAAGGATGCAAACAACCATGGTCCCCTGAGGACAGTGCGATGGAAAGACAAGATTCATACGCATGTGCGCGCACACCTCTGAATCACAAAGCACTGGCTACAAATGTCCTGAGAGCTTTGATTATTTAAAAACTTGTGCTAATACCCAGACCACTTACAATTCACATGGCACCTGCCTCTTTCCTTTTCGAGTTATGTGGACACTGTGGAGCTAAATTACTAACACAGAGAGCCGGACTCTACAAAATTTAGGAGCTACAGAGAAGATATTCTGTGGAAACATAAAAATGTTAACATCATTTAAGGCAGTTTATTTTTCATGTTTCCCAGGTAGGAACTGGGTAATCTCGTTTTCTCCAGAAATATATACTATACGTCTCCTAAATCTTGTTGAAGACCTACAGTGTTCCAGGTACAGAGTACAAAACACGCAGGCTCAATAGGGAGCAAAAGAGAGTTCCCTGACCTCCTAGAGCTTGCACACTTGGGGATAAGATGAATGCTCTCTGCTGAAAGTTTCTGTCCCCTGAAATCCATATGTTGAAGCCCTAATCCCCAATGCGATGGTATTTGGAGGTGAGGTCTTTGGGAAGTCATTAGGTTTGGATGAGGTGGTGAGTATGGAGACCCCACAATGGGATTAGTGCACTGAGACCAGACCTCTGTGCTCTCCCCAGCACATGAGAACCCAGTGGGAAGGTGGTCATCTACCAAGCGGGGAAAGGGCCTTCCTTAGAACATGACCATGCTGGCACCCTGACTTCAGACTTCTAGCCTCCAGAACAGTGAGAAATGAATGTCGGTTATTGAAGCCACCCAGTGTATGGTATCATGGCAGCCAAAGCTAACCAAGACAGTGGATAACGAACAAATACAGAAATCATCGAGGTTGTGGAAAGAGCTACGAGAAAAGAGGATGTCTGGAGGAGTTTGATACATCTGCCAGGGGCAGGAGGCAGTGGTCTCATGCCCAGATCTGCATCAAAACAAAACCTAACCAAGGAAAACAAAAAGTCCGAACACAAGATTTCAAGCCACTGTGTGGAGGAAGCATTAGCAGGGGGCATGTGATATATCCTAGTCACTCAGAATATAAGGCTGGCAGGAGAGATGGAAAGAAAAATACATTCAAAAATGTAAAGCCCTTCCTTCTGTGTCTTTTTTAAATATTCTGCAAATCTTCTATAAAGATTGGCAATTTCTCTATCAAGCCTGGGTAACCTAATATATCAATTCTCCATTTTTCCTGCCCAACTTAGTGATAACATATCTTCCATTAACCTATGCTGAAAGAGCCATTTCTATTCTAAGAATCTATTTATGTTCTCCTATGACTCTCTTAAAGATATGCCCCTGGGCCGTAATACCTCAAGCTTATACCCAGCTGAAATGTGAATCCTTTTGCCAAATTTTAGTAACATCTGTTGGGCCTTTTCTGAGTCATTTCATCATGGGAGCCTGGGGATGACTTCCCTGTGGGGTAAGAAAAATACCCTTCCTTTCTTCTGAAAAGCTGAAAAAGCTGAAAGTGCTTTTTGGTTACTTGCCTTCGATTTGGCCTTCAATATCAACAGTATCCTATGCCTTTTACTTTCAATTATTTCATGAGTTAGCAAAACAACAGGTAACCCCAGTTCTGAAATTTCTTTTAATGAGTGTATGTTCCTGTCCTTGTCTCTGCTCTTTATAATCTTCAATGAGACACTGCTTTTATTTCAGCTCCTTTCTGTATATTTTCAGTCCTTTCCACAATTCCTTATGAATCTTTTCTAATTCTCAGTACTTTCCAGTTGTCAGAAGCCTTTAGTTATGGGATCATTTTTACTTAGAGATTCTAGGATAAAAGTCTGCTTTTACCTTTCATAATCTTCACATCTTATCAGACTGGCTTTTTGAAAAATTGCTACCCTGTAGTACTTCCTACTGAAAAATTAGTTGTTCATTTTCCTTCCAATTGACTGTCATCATTAACAAAAATAATTCCCATTGGTCTCCTGTTTTTCTTTAATTCTCTTCTCTCATAAAAAGGGTATATAAAATTCTCCCTACCCCACACTGAGGTTAAATTATTTTATGATACGTGTTGAAAAGCTTTTATAATTCCACTAAGTTTTACTGACCTACATTCAAGGTGTTGATGTGTAAAGAAATTTCTCCATTGTAAGGGCTTCTGGATTTTCATTTAAAAAAGAACAAATCACATGTTTGTCTATGTATCTTCATTTTTTAAAAGGAACCAAAGAATTATATTGATTTCATTCCATCTCTATTGGAGTAATTGTAAAAGTATCACTTTTTGGAATAATTGGAATAATTGTAAAAGTATCCAGTAAAAGTATCACTTTTACTGGAACAGTAGAGAAACTGAGACAAAAGCGAAAACAAGTTATTTAGGACAAACACTGTAGAAGGCATTACACTAAGAACCAATGGAAATAAAGTGATAAATAAGACTTGAGTCTTGCCTCTAGAAGACTTACACTTGAGGAGGTTAGGGAAAAAGTTGTTCACGTACCCATAATAAGATGAACTTAAGGAAGTAAAAGTTCAAGGGAAAGAGGGTGCTTCTGTGGGCTGAGTGGTTCCAGGTGTCCTGTGCTGAGTCTTGTGACCAACACCTCCCAGGTCAGTGTGAGAAGAGGAAAAGCACAGTTAAATCAGCCAGTGACTATGCATTCACATTTGACATCTGTGTTTTTGAATGAGTGTCTCTGTTTTGTTTTGTTTTTTACTCCAAATCTCTGAACTATGTCTATTAATCAATAAAGAGACCCCCCCTTTTTTTGAGGAAAGAAATTTGGGGTGGAACTTGAGATCTGGAACTAGCTTGATCCCTACTACATTGCCATTCAGATGAAGTCAGCATTATAATAATCTCTCCTTTGATCAAGTGTATTAGACTTTGTCAAAAATAATGGAGATTATTTTTTAAGCTGAAAAGGCATACAGGGGCCAATTGCAGTGTTGGCTCATTATTCAGGAGGAAAGTTATTAGCCTACCTGGAGAATTCTAACAAAGGAAAAAGAGAGCCAAGTGACAAGTACTGAGTATCAAGCCCCTAGCAGAGGAAGTGGCCAGAACAGATGCTCAGTGAATGCAATATTCCATCCTTCTTCCCCTGCTCCCACTCCATGATGATTTAATCCTATGCTCTTGGGTGCTTCAGTTGGTGTTGAGATACACAGGTGAGTTAGAATGTTGTGGGCTCCTGGGCCATCCACAGTTAGGGTACTCAATTCTCAGAGCAACTGTTTCTCCTTGAACTTGATGTACTAAAGAATTTGGGCTGAGAATGTTGGCTTTGTGATCCTGCAGTGGTCCTTTTCTTTTGACCTGGCCTTTTCCAAAGTTTTCCAAAGTTTTGAGCCTGAATATAAAGGGGAGGAGTCCGAGTGTGGTACATGGCTGCTGGGATGATTGATAAGCCATAGAGGCAGTTTATCCAAAATGGCCAATTGAAACCTTGAAAATATACTATAACATAGTAAATCATCTACACTTTGATTCTCTTTCTAGATCTTTGGGAGGTTCTTAAAATATTAAACTCATTAAGCAGCGTGGGGCCTTTTTTTTTAAAAATAAAAATGATGTGGGTGGCTGATTAAATATTATGGGAGATTCTGACTCCCTCCCCCTGCCCCCAAAATATGTCTGCATTGGTACTTTGTTTTCAGGAGGGAGATACAATTCCTCCTTTCATGATACAGCTCCTTAGAATGTTTCTGAGAACTTGAGATATAATATTTTCTGATACAATTATATCCTATTTCACTAGCGTATCAGGAAATACAACTTCAGAAGGTCTTGGAGAAAATTTATAGGCTAGGACAATAGCACGTATCATCAGGAAAACTTGACTTGAATATGATATGAGGAAAGCCTTCCCTAAAGAACTGAACTGATTTCTAGAAGGTTACCAGAGGAAGGGGTTGGGGGTTGGGAGGGAGAGAAGTTAAACCGGGAAGGAAAATCATGTCTTTTAGGACCTGGAAGAAGGACAGGGTTGCTGGGGCAGAAGGAGGGAGCAGGAGGGAGGAGTGGAGCACAGTGAGAAATGGACAGGGAACAGATCCTAGGGGGGTTCCTGGTCCTGAAAGGGGTATAAACTCTATCCTCAGAAAAATGGAAGTCAGTGAAGGATTTTTAAGAAAGGAATATAAGGATCAGATTTGTTTTTAAAAGATCATTTTGCCTGCCATGCAGATGAAGGATTAGAGGAACAAGAGTGATATTGAGAGAATCAACAGGAATTTGTTGAATTGGGCAAAATGCCATGATGGTAGAAAACAACACGATGGTTTGTCTTTGCCCCGTGGAAGCTTACACTCTGGTAAGGGAGCAGACATTCATACCCAGGACTATTACAGTGCCATATGATGTGTCATGGAATTCAGCAAGATCAAGTGAGAAGAGGAAGAGGTCACTGTTAGCAGAAACAGGGAAATATCTTCTTACATGTTGAGCAGGATCCAAAGTCTCAAGTGACCTGAGATTTGTCTTACTTTGGTTTGTGCCTGCTAGTTGTTATTTTTTAGTTACAACTGCTTTCAGGATGAGAAAATATTTTAAAAATAGCATTTCTACCTTTTCTGGTTTTGTTTAAAGCCACAAATGCACAAACATGTTATATTCAGGTTCACATTCTCTTTGTCAGGCAAGATAGAAATCTTATTATTTTTTTTTTTTAACTAATCTCTTCTTAGAGAATAAGTGAAATCCTCATTTCTTGCTCCAGGTCATCTATCAGTATAATCAGGAAGGGCTTAGGGATAAAGCTTCTCTTTTTGAAGAACATACTGCTGCTGAGTCAACAGCTGGGATGCAGAGGCGCACACTAATGTCTGTGCAAATGAACAAAGATGGGATGACTTTATACTGAGAAATCTAGAATGGATTGCAATTAGAAAGACATACGTATGGTTCTCCTACAGCTCTTGGGATCCCTTCTTGAAGCACTATTCTGAAACACAAATATAAGCCTTTGTGACCGTCCACACCTACATACGGCTCAATTTTAATAGGATGACCCATCGACTGCTCTGATTGACTGTGATGGAAAAGCTATCAAGCTCCACTGATGAATCTCTTTTGTAAAGAAATAGGCCGGGTTATATTGACATCATGAGAAAGAAAATGCTTGTTGGCCATGTAGAGAGGTATTAGGCAAGCACTAGCCCATGATTTCACATTGGTTCGACTCTCAGATCCATCTTTTTGTGAGCTTGGGGAAGTCGTTGAAGCTCTCTGAATCTCTTTGGAAGAATAAGATAGTTAAGCGGACTGATCACCCAGGGGCATTGCAAACTTAGTTCCAGATGTAGATTTCCATCCTGGAGAACTGTGAACTGATTTTTCAGAATGTTCTTTAGCCTCAGGATACTGACAAGTATTTAGTTATATGGGTCTGTACATGAGCCAGTGTCTCCTTCATACTGATGTCAGAAAAAAACAAACCAAAAAAAACTCCTCCTTTAGAGCTCTATTTGAAAAACATATTTTGGGCTAAGGGAATGAGTGGCTGGCTATTTGACTATAAATTTGCAATGCCCTGATTGCTTCTAAGATTGAAGAAATGGCATATCTGGCTTAAGAAATTGTCTCCTATAAGCTTGAATTCTTAGAACACAGCCAGAAAATTTTGTTCCGTTTGAGATGATGCAGCTTAAGGATGCTGACAAATACGAAGCAAAGAAAGGTGATAAAGATCAAGAAAAATCTGACCATTGCTATATGAGGAAAAGTTGTTTAAAACTAGCTTGGTTTGGTCTTTACAAGACTCAGGGACACATTACAGCTGTCTCAATATTGTGAAGAACTATCAGCAGAAGAGAAATGAGACTTTCCTGGCTCTGCCTTTCCTGATAGACCTGGGGTAAATCGATTGAAATTACAGGGAGTGTCATTTGTGCTTGGTGTTAGAGATGAAACTTGAGACAATAGTATCTAACCAAGAATGGAATGGAATCCAGTCCTCCTTGTGTGTGGAGTCATCAGGAAGAGACTGACTTGTAATGACAGTGAAAGCAATGGTGGAGGCATTTTTGCATGTGTGACCTCAGTATTCAAAACAATCCTTTGAGGTTAACTCATTCCCATAGCACAGATAGAGAAACCAAGTTACTGTATGGTTAAGCCACTTGCCTAAATCCAATGAGTAGCTGACAAAGCTGGGATTTGAACCTACTCGGTCCAATTATAGATTCTGCATGCATAACTGTGCTGCTGTATTGCTCTAGGCATCACATGCAGAGGCTGTGGATGAATTTCTGCTCTGAGTTTCCAGGATGGTCTTTGAAAGTATGACTAATGGTAGTGCCTTTTGGAGTGTCTCACCTAGGCAGATGAGTGGTGGTGCAAAACACATGCACAGTTCCTACCAACGTGCCTAGTTGGTCATTCTGCTGTAGCTGTGCCCAGGCATCCAGTTGCCTTCCCTACATGATCTGGCATTGAGGTTCACTGTCTCTTGGAAGAATTTTTGTTTGTTTGCTTGAGATCCTGATGTCATATGTGTATTCCATTTCAGTAGCCATGCCGTGACATCTTTAAGAATAAAATCACAAAAAAATGTCCAAAAACATTGCAAGAAAAAAAGCTCTGCTTTCTGAGTAGAAGGGCAACAATTAGATCTTTCTTCCAAACGTAATGGATAGCTGTTCATTCTCTTCTCCATCAGAAATAGCACCTTGTGTGAATGTTGGAGAGAGATCTCGACTTCATCAGCTCTTTGCCCATTAGGAGACACAATGAGAAATGGAGAGTCCTTTCCAGTACAGGGAAAGAAAATCCCTTCCAAACCTGATGAGATCTATCTAAAGGTGACTGGCCAACCAGGAGCACTGACCCCATTTCATATACAGGTGCTTTAGAATAACTTGACAACAGGTAGTTACAATGTAAGTATGCCGTGCTGTCAATCACACTCCGTCCTTCTGGATTTGAACACTTGTTTTACTTGAGGCAAGATGATATTTGAACATTTTGTGGCATCCATCAACAAGAATGTGCGCATGGTTTCAAATAAGGGTTTTCAGCCTTCTGAAACCAATTACTTCTGCCTAAGTGGAAATGCCAAAGCAGCGATGTGTCAGCAACTAAGAGAATAATTTAGGAGAATAATAATAAATACAGGCAATGATGCTGTGAAACAACAGAAATCGTACACACGTACAACACATGCACATATGCACAAACCTTTTAAAGAGGTATTTCAAAAAAGTCTGTGTCAAACAATGTTAAGCCAGAGCGATGCAGAAATGTCAGACACATTACATGGGCAGGACGTGCGGTTGGCATTTGGCTGCCAGCGGGGGAGGCGTCCTCCCGCCACTAATTCCTCAGGAACCTCATGCTGAGTGTGTCTACAGGGAAGGGAGAAAAAAAGGGAGGAGGGGAGAGCAGCTATTGCCTATTATGTTCTTCCTTCGCAGCTGGAGAAGGCCTCAGCTGCGTCGGGCTGGGACTGCTGGTGATTTTCTGTAGTTAGAGGGGAACACAAAAGGAAGAGCTTCCCTTGCCCAGCCTGTGCCAATGGTGAGCCAGCCGCTCCTGGTCATCAATGCGGCCGGCACAACTGAATGCCAGCCAGGCCGCCTCTCATGAAGACTCGCCAGCGCCTCACCTCAGCCCGTGAGTTTTGTGCATGGAAAGGTTGTGACCGAGTCTCTGGGTAAGGATGACTGAGGTGCATGCGGCAGGGGCTTGACCAGGGCCTTTCCTAATCGACAGAGTAGGTGGAGCATTTACTTGGACCTTCCAATGAGTATCTAGGAAGAAGAGGGGACTTGGCAATGACCCTGGTTTTGCTCCACAGTGCCTAGCGTGGCTGTGAGTCCTTGTCACTGAGTGTAATTAATACTTCCCAGCAGGCTGTCGATCGGAAATATTTTTCTGCTACCCTCATGATGGCTGCCAGGTATTTCACCAGAAAAATACTCTGTGAAATAGTTATAAAGTGGGATTTATTAACTATAAACATCTGTTAAGTCAAGCGTCTTGTGTCTGTTGCCGAAATACTCTTTCAAGTTACTCTCTATACATCTGTCACATTTTTTCACCCTTCAGAGACCTATTTGTGATAGTTCTCTGCACACTGATCGGTTTTACCCTTGATTGTGGCTCTGTGTTAAGACATTTTTAAAAATAGGCAAAAGGAAGGGTGGCGAAATGATTCATTCTGTTAATTGAACTTCAAAACGTGGCTTATTCCTGTGACCTGTATCTGATATTTAGTATGCTGAACAGATTTTTAAGAAACTCCTGGTGTCTTTGCTGCAGGTGGCCGGGTTTGTTGACAAATCTTCAGGTGCACCGTTTGCCTTCAAAGGGCATGCTGCTGTCATGTCAATTTAAATGGAGTATTAAAAATCCCTTGCATTTTAGGGTAACATATGTTTTACGAAGTACATTTACTTCTCTTATCCTAAGTATTTGAACTGATCTCATTTTACCACATCCATCCTGTGTGTTAGGTATTAAAAATTGCCATGATGTCCATTTTTAAAATGAGGAAACCAATGGCAAAGTACTCGTGCAAGGTCATCAACTAGTAAGTGAACATGTTGGTATTTCAACCTACTCCACGTCTCAAGCTTTTGTTTCCTTGTATGTGTGACCACCAGGTGGTATAGACACAACCATACGAGAATAGGTTCTAACTTGCATACTGATTTTTAAATATGTGTATACATTTGCCATTTTCCTTACCTGCCCCCCTTCCTTTTCATCCTTCAGACCATGGCAGGAATAGTTGTGAAGTAGAACAAGTTCAAAATGAGCATAGCTCACCTTTTTACAAAACGTATATATCCTTAGTCTCCTAGATTTAGGGATCTCAAGATGACATGAGTATCCTCTCATTTAAGAAAAAAAATCAATGAACCTAAAAAAGGGTTAATATTATCTCTTGTGAGTCGAGGCAAAACAAAGGGATGACTCTAGAATGGTGTAGTTCCACTCAGATTTATTTGAGTAGTACAGATGGGGGCGGCAGGGAAAAGAGTCCAACATCCTTTAAATGATCACACATCAATTACCTCAGCCTTTGAGAACAAGGACGTGTGTCCCCAGAAGCTAAGGAGGGCAGATGCCCTCATGAAGAGCCTGTGACATCTGTCTCTTCAGACAACAGATAACCTTAGTGCTCTCTCAGGAATCAACCAAAGACCTTGAGAACCAAAAACATCTCAACAAGAACCTGAGAGCAAACTTCAAAGGCTACTTAGATAAGCCTCAAATGATTCAGGAGAATACAATCCTCTCTTCTCAGTCTCATCCCTCTTTTTCCCCTCAACCAAGGCCCTTCCTCTCAACATCCACATTCAGTGTCCAACCGTGTGTGTCCATTGGTTCTTGATGAGAACACAGGCGTGGGACTTCAACTGAAAGACTCCCAAGAAAGCATACAAAGCACCTCTCTCCAGGTTCACCTAGTATGCTTGGCAGTACTTTCTTCTGTATCAGAAAGACAGCAAGGGATTTCCTGTTATCCTTTCCAAGACAGTTTTCATATTCTCCAGCCTTCTTTTTAGATCACTTAGCAATGTTCTGGTTACTTTCTAGAGAAGATAAATGCCTTCCCACCTCAGCCATGGTCTACATTCGCACCCTTACCAAAACACATGGGCAGAAGTGATGCAGATATCACTAGAGTTTGCATTGTGGGGGTTCTGTTGTAGCCATTATTTTTTGAAGTTATTCGGAAAGTCTCTTGAGAAATAGGTGGAGGGTGGATTCATAAAACCTTGAAATGTCAGAGCTGGAAGGCAGCGTAAATTACATGTGGTCCAATTGTCTCATTATAATGATGAGAAATTGAGTCCCAGGGAGGTTGAGAATTGTCCCAGTTTATCATTGGAATGACATGTTACATATTTCCCATTTTTCCTTCACGTTGCCCTGAACCCTTTAAGACCTTGCTCTCTGTCCTGAAAAATGACTATGTGGGCTGCATCAACGGGTGCCCTTGTCCTCTAGCTGGCCTACTCACTGGCTTACTCAATGGCAGGAGATCAGAGGGCAGAAGAAGAGGAGGCCAGGACACTGATTACCAGCTTCCTTTTTGTCCTGGTGCCAGATGCTGGCTATTTGCCTGTCTTAGGACACATGCCTTCTCAGGTTGCCTTCTCCAGACAGTTCTGTCTTTCTGGATTCCTCCAGTCATTCCCTCTCCTTGCCCCTGCAGGACTACCAATGGCAACTTCTCTATCTTGCTAGCCCTGGAGCATTGTGTCATCCCTTCTGGTTTTCCAAACCCTGACCACAACTTTTTAAAAGGAGCCCGTCATAAACTCTCCTCACATTACCCAGTTAGGTGCCATCTGCTTCCATGCTGTGACCTTGACTGGTCCAGCAACATCTCCAGCTAAAACTACAGCCCGGCTGGTTTTCTATCTCCATAGCCCTACTCTAAGTCTGTCTACTATAAGTTTGTTTTTTTGTTTTTGTTTTTGTCTTACTATGGATAGCTTAATAGTTTGTGCAAGTACATCTTTTATAAATACGTAATGCTTTTCATGGTAGCAATAGGATGTAATACTTAAAAATACAGGTTCAAATCTTGGTTCTGCTCCTTACTGTTGCTTAACCCCTTCATGTCTCAGTATCCTCTTTCCTAACTGAAAGGTTATGGTGAAGATAAAAAGACACCAGTGCACTCAGAGAACTTAGCACATATAAGCTGGTTTAGTAGTAAACGTTCATGCATACTCCACACATGGCGAGTGTTCCATAAATGTTAGCTTTTTTAAAAATATTTTAAAAAATTTATTTGAGAGGGAGAGAGCACAAGCAGGGGCAGCAGCAGAGGGAGGGGGAGAAGCAGCAGGGAGCCTGATGCAGGGCTTGATCCCAGGGTCCTGGGATCATGATCTGAGCCAAAGGCACATGCTGAACAAATTGAACCACCCAGGTGCCCCTAAATGTTAGCTTTCTATTAGCATTTATGACCCATTAGGACTCCCATCCTATCCGCAGAAACATTCATTAGGGCTTTGGTTCTGTAAATGGAAAAAATTGCAGATTTTTCTGATCCTTGCACGGTGTCATAAAATTTCCTGAAGAGTCATCAGTACCCAAGACCTGAAGAGTGATGAGGAAGTGGGGAAGTGCAGATCAGGAGGTATGAGTCACAGGGATTCAAGGACGGATAGAGCAGGAATGCAGACAGCACTGTGATGGGCAAGCCTGGATGTGAATGGAAGCTTTTGCTCTGCCTGGGAGGGACGGGAATTGGCAGTGTAGGAGTCTAGTTCCTGACTGGCTGACCTGGGAGGAGACCATGGAATGTGTTGCTTGAGATTACAGCCATGAGCCTGGATGATCCTGCACCAATAGTAAGATAGGAGCTAGTTTCCAAAAGTACTGTTGAACCCCCACCTCGAGACTGGATTTCTTTAGTTTTAGAGTGTCAAATAAAGCATTGTGTTCCTATTAAAAAACAACAACAACAAAAGCAAAAACAAAAAAACCCTGTTTTTCATATACTTATTCTTTATTTTGAATTACTGATGAATATTCAGAGATGTGAAATCAGTAATACTCGAGCTTTATTGTCGTGGGGACTAGCTAGGGGTGTTTGGACAGCAGAGTTCGACCGTCCTATACTACTGCTTCCAGTAGAAAATGTCACATAGCTCTGCCGATTAAAACACCAGGTGGTACATTTTACCCTCAGTGGCTTTACTCTTTGTCTCTCCAAGAGTGTGGTAAATTATGACTTCTTTTACCTAGATCTAGTGCTTTTCTTCTGTCTTTAAATACAGCCCTGTGACATGCCTCTGAAAGAAAAAGAAATTAAGTCATCCCATCTCCTGTTGCTCAGGACAGTGACAACTCTCTGTCATCACTTGATGTCAGACAAGGAAAGAATTTAATACACTGTTAGAGGCCATGGAACATAGAAGAATGTCCATGGTGCTGGATAGCCTTTGTGAGTTAGACTTGGTGTGAATATCCGACTGCCGGCAGCCCAGACTTCTCCCACTTGCTTCCTTTCTCCCTGTTTTCCCTTTTACTTGTCTTGTCATTTTGATGTCTGGCCCAGAAGGTAATTGCCCCTAGAGTCAACAACCTATATGAGTTTTGGTAGCCATTACTGGGGGTCGCGTGTAAATAAATGAGTCCCGCCCAGCTAGCTTCTTGTCGCCCTGTCCACACTGCAATGCCCACTTCTCCACCCAAAAGTTACCATCGAATACCTCTGTAACACAAATGTCCAGAACTATCTATGCCTAAGACAGTGAGTGAATGAGTCTTTCCTTCTACATTCCATTTTACCTCTGTTAAGTCATTTTGAAAATGTACCCTCTCCATGAGGCCTATCCTGAACATGCTGTTGAAAAGTAAAGGTCACCCTTTCTCCCACTCACCTCCCTCACTCTGAAACCTCATCACCCTGATGATTTTTGTTTTACTTTGTTTTGTTTTTCATGACACTTAGGGATTTCTAACCTGCTATGTGATGCTTTGTTTTGTTATTATTTCTTTGTCCCACTAACACACAAGCTCCACCAGGGCAGAAAACCTGATCTGCTCATTCATTGATAGATCCCCTGGACCCCTAGAGATGCTTGGTACAAGGCAGGCTGTCTGCCAGTATTTTGCACAATGAATAAAAAAGTGTCATAAAGAAATTTAGTGGCCTACATTTCTGCAAATTTCTTAACTTCACAAAAGGGCCCAGTGCTGTGTTTCTCCACCTTGAGAAATATAGCCTGCTATTAAGAGAACTCACTGAAAGTGTATTCTATGGAAATTACCATATCAGTGCAAAAGAAAAGTTTGTCTTTGTAATTGATAAAAATCTAACTTTAGCTTTAGATTATTAACAAATTGGAAACTCAAGATTAAAATCACCACGTGGCACACGACCTCCCGCCCAGTTTCTCAGCAGACAGCCAAGGACCTATGGCCCTAATGCAAAGAATCAGCATCCATCCCAGGGGCCCTCTAGGGAAACTGGACTTTCCCACTTAGGTTCCGGGGATTTCCGACAGCTCTTCCAAGCTTGGGGACTTGCCATCCCCTGTCCCCCACCATTGAGGTGTCCTACAAATATCTTAGAGTCATTGAGCCGGGAACAGAAGCACAAAGAGAGTGCCAGAACGGCCATGTTCCACAATATCACTGATGGGAAAAGTTTGATCAACTTTGAATCCTCAGTATGCTTGCACCACTGGACTAGGAGTGTCACAGGAACCTGCTCCTCTGCTGGAAGGAATTAAGCAGATGCCCAAGGACTGCCTAACTTGGGGCTACCCTGAGGAACATGGTGTTCTGGATTCTCAGATGGCTTTCTGGAAGAGAATCAAAGTGACGAATTTTCAGTCTGTCACGCTCACTCACACATGCACATGCATGCATACACAGATCTAAGATACCCTGCAAATGAACGAACCATCTGACCAGCTCTTCTGGAGGAAAAAGACACCCTCCTGCCACATCGCCAGGCACCCTTATGATACTCTTAGGTGTGAGTAAAACATGAGAACTTAGCTGCATCTAAGCATGTTTTTTTCATCTGCATATAGCATTGGGGCTTCTTCATCAGACAGAAGAAATTACATGAAAGATGAAAAGGAATGAGTAATGTCCACAATGGCCAATCATCTTCCCAGAGAGTTGCTGGACTCCCTCTCCCCTTTCCTGCATCCATTTATTTTTTTCCTCTGTAGGACCTCCTATGACTTAAGTGAGTGCCCCCAAAATGCAGAGCTCTGATTACCACCGTGCAGTGGTGAGGTTAGGGATGAAAAGCCAATTTTAGATACTTCCTGCTATTGATCTTCATTTATCAGAAAGGTT
The DNA here is from genome assembly GCA_003697995.1 of Taxidea taxus jeffersonii. Classification (NCBI taxonomy): domain Eukaryota; kingdom Metazoa; phylum Chordata; class Mammalia; order Carnivora; family Mustelidae; genus Taxidea; species Taxidea taxus. The sequence continues at coordinate 126,458 of ML110104.1, read as the reverse complement.
TTTGCTGTGCTGGTGCACTGCTGTGCTTAGGCAAAGGTTTCTACAGATTTACTGCCACAACTTATTCACTCTGTTATAAAGTAGCATCTGCGTTCAGGGTGCCATTCTCCTTTCTTTGACCTAGTTTTAAAAACCAACTAAAGGTGCTTCATTAAGTTTACAGAGAGGTTGCAAAGCTATCAGAATTCTTCCTACCATTGCTACCGCAAGAATTACTCTAAGGTCTCTACATTTTACCCACCAAAAGCTGTTGTCTTTCTGGTCTGAAGAATGTCTGCCATACAAGATATTTTATCAAAATCCAGTGGAAGTATCAGAGATTTTTTTTTTTCTTCCTCCCTTTATCCCTTTTCGACGATAACCGATTATCTAGCTTATAAATTCCACGTTTACACGTTCTCTTTGGCCTGTCTTCTTGCAGAGCGATTCCAGAAACCAGGACGGTGGCCCCAAGGCAGACACTGTTAAATATTGGCACTGAACATTGCAAAGTATGTATTCCAACTCTCTCTTCGAAGGCAGCCCATGCAATGCTTACTGCCTAGACGAAAATATGGTCCAAGCAAGTGAATGCTTTAAAGGCTCTTTTAAAAAATCCTTCTTTAGTGGCGGGGGGGTGGGGGGTGCCTGGGTGGCTCAGTGGGTTAAATCCTCTGCCTTTGGCTTGGGTCATGATCCCAGGGTCCTGGGATCTAGCCCCGAATCCACATCGACTCTGCTCAGCAGGGAGCCTGCTTCCCCTCTCTCTCTGTCAAATAAATAAATAAAATCTTAAAAAAAAAATTCTTCTTTAGATAGATTGGTTTGTGTTCTAACCTGTCTGTTAGGCTTATTTCTTACCTACCCGTACCACAGAAAGCACAACTTTGACCAACAAGCTCTTCCTGGTTCCCAAGTCTGTGCTATTCTGTTCTTTTTGTTCGATTCTTTATGCTGAGAGTTTGAAATTGCAGAAGCTCCCCAGAGATTGGCAAATGTCAAGTATCCTCAGGCATAGCGATAGTGAGGCACTGCCTGCCAAATGGGGATTGTGTTGTTATTACCATGTTTCTGGTGGAATGGTGAGGAGAAGAAAAGCAAGAAGAAGGAAGACTCGCATGGGCACAAACACCTTACCTTTAGTTGCTCAGCGCCATCATGCCATGACCAAGGTCATGCTAACAGTGCTTTTAGGGGCAGTTTACTAACTCTGTTATGACCCACACCTTGAATAAATGACAAATGGTAGTGGATACTTTTAACTTTTCATTTATGTTAATACCTAGAATTCTTCTCCCATCCCAAGTAAGGATGAACTTCTCCTTACTTGAAATTGTCTGCTTACTCTAATTAAGACTTCACCAACTCTCCAACTTGTTGAGCTTGATGAACAGTAATTTACTGCTTCTCTTCCCCCTTTCTTTCTTTCTCTCTTTTTAACTCTCTCATCCTTGTGGGGCAAAGAAGGTGATGAACAACTGACAAACAACGTGTCATTAATCAGGTCTTTCTTCAGGGAGAAGCCTCTTAATCGGTGAAAGTCAGAATTTCCAAGCCAGTCTTGCTGATGGTCTATGTTGTGTCTCTTTATCTTGGCTTCTCAGCATAGGTGTCTTTAGATAGAGTTCAGCCAAGAGGGAGATGCTAGAAAATTCTCAACTTGACATTCCAGCTCCAGCAGAAAGCAAACAATATATAGTGCTGTGGTTAAAATCGAGGGACTGGGGGTACCTGGGTGGCTCAGTGGGTTAAGCCACTGCCTTCGGCTCGAGTCATGATCTCAGGGTCCTGGGATGGAGCCCCGCATCGGGCTCTCTGCTCATCGTGGAGCCTGCTTCCCCCTCTCTCTCTGCCTGCCTCTCTGCCTACTTGTGATCTATCTGTCAAATAAATAAATTTTTTAAAAAAATATTAAAAAAATATTAAAAAAAAAATCGAGGGACTGCTGAGTTGTCCTTCCTCCTCTTCTTCTACCCTGATTTTATCCTACAGGCTGCTGCGGGTCAAGTCTCTGTCCAATTTTTACCCCTCCGGGGAAATTTTCGGTGACCCCGCCCCCTGCCACCCACAGTTAAGTAAGGTTCCTCTGCCCTGCTCTCACGGCACCATCTGTTTTTTCCATCACAGCGCTTCTTAGATCCTATTTAAATTAATTTAGCAATTTAATTTAAAATGTCTAGATTGTCAGTTCTCCAAGGAGCGAGATGCTGTCTTAGTCATTGTCAGATTCCACCTGGCAAGGAGTAGCTTCTTGAGAAGTAAACCTCTATTGGCTGTGATTTTGTGAGCTTTGCGATCTGGAAGCTGGAAAGAGTGTGCTCTTTCCTTTGTGTTTCTGTCAGCCATCGAGACACATGTGGCAAATTTGCCTGCCTTTTTAGATCTAAGGAGAGCACTTTTTTAGGTAGAACAGAGACACTCAGAGACTGTGGGCCATGAGGATTTCCTCTTCGCCTACTTCATTCTATCACCCTCATGCAGAGAAGATGAGGGCCAAGATGCATATTTATGATCTCTGGATGAATGTGCCTTCTCTGCCTGCCCGCGGGGAGCTCTCCCACGAGTCTCCCCTCCACCAGCACACTTCTCTGCTCTGATGGATGGAGCTGACCAGGCAAATTGCTATGCTGATGAACCGCTCAGCTACCTGTGCAAATGTTCCAGAGAGATCTCTGGGGATAAACCACATTTTAGAGAAGGATTCATCCACAGCCTGGGGTGAGCCTTTTAGCCCTTAGCTAGTCGAGTATGGTGGGCTAAGGAAGATGAAAGGACTATCGTATCAGTGCTCACTTTTTAGCAACCAGAGCGCCTGTCCTTGGGCTGGTGAGAAGCCTTTACTGCATTTTTCACTTTTCCCAGAAAGTTATTCAAATTGAGACCTAGAGGTCTGGGTGTCACTGTGCTCATTGAAAGAGGGAAACCAAGAAACCGAACTGAAAGCACTTAAAGGAAGGATGCATTACCTTAAAATATGCAGATGGAAAGCTGACATTATTGTCAATGTCAGAAGTCACCTTTCTGAATAAACAACCACCTCTGGGCAAATGTGGGGATGTGTGTCTTTCCATTTACAAATGACTGAGTATGCAGATGCAAGGAAGTGGAGTGGAGCCCTGAATGCAGGGTTGCCTTCTTTCATCTATCCCTAATGAGGAACACGCAGAAATCTGTCAAGAAAGGCATCACAGGCTGATTTGTGCCTTCTGAATAGAGGGGATTTCAGTGGTAAATCTGCCAGCTGGTTTTGTGCCTGAGTATTACATCAGTCTCTTGTATGATCTTGCATCCTGTGTAAAATGCAATATTTTGGCCTAATGGGCAGGATTAGCAAGAGCTGGGAAGCCATAAATGAAAGTTTCTTGTTTCTAGAGAGCAAGTTAGAGCTTTTATATTATCTGCCGCAGAGCTCGGTGAATTTAAATGTATCTCTTGGGCTTTGGTAATATTCGTGTTAATGTCAAAATTGATCCCATTGTTATTGAGATGTGTGGGTTTTCAGGCCAAAGACACACAGTGCCTGTTGCCAGGGCTGATGAATATCTGCATGGGATATGTTCCTTCCAACCTTTTCCCAGAACTGAGTGAGGTTATCACTGGGGCCTGCTACTGAATTCTGTTTGTGGGCCTGGATTTTTCTGTAATTCACTCATAAACGTAATTGACATTCACTGACTACCTATTGTGTGCTCTACTCTGGGGACATAACAGTGAGCAACACGATCTGGGCTCTTCTCCCAGAGGATCTCTACCTAGGTATGGAGATGAACAATAAAATACACAAGCAAGAGGATTGTGATTGCACATTGACCTAGTGCTATGGAGGGAAAGAGCAAGAAAAGAAGAGAGGGAATTACAGAGAGGAATATCACCAGCTCTCTTGGTGATGAAACAGTGTTTAATCTGAGACAGAAGGGATGAGACCAAGCCAGTCTTGGAAATAGAGGGAGAAAGAGCTTTCCAGCCGAAGCAATTAGTATGTGCAAAGATCCTAACCTGGGGAAGAATCGGACATGTTTGAAAAATTAAATGGAGACGAGCATGTCTAGTACAAAACAAGGAGGCCGAGTGGGAGGAGATGGAATTAAAGAGGTTTTTGCAGAGAATGCATAGAGGGCCTTGCAGCCATGCTAAGGAGTTGACTATTTCATGCCATAATAGTTGCTATATTTTATATATATACATATATATAATATATATATAATTGACTATTTCATGCTCTAATAGTTGACTATTTATGGCAGTTAGAAGCCATGAAAGGGAGTTTTTGCATTCAGTTTCTACCTTTAAAAACTGTATTTAAAAAAAATAACAAAAGAAATTGGAATCTTTATGATTGCTGATGGGAATGTAAGATAGTGTCGCTCTGGAGAAGACAGTGTGGAGGTACCTCAAAAACTTCAATGTAGAATGACCATCTGATGCAGTGACTTCCCCTTCTGAGTTTATTCCCCAAAGAACTGAAAGGAAGGACCCTAATATTCAGGCACCCATGTTTTAGCAGCATTATACATAATAGACAAAAGGGGAAAATAAACCCATTGTGCCCCGACAGATGCATACCTAAGCAAAATGCAGTATATAGACACAATGGGATGTTATCTAGCCTTAAAAAGGATGGAAATTCTGCCCCGTGCCTCAACACAGTGAACCTGGAAGACCTTTGTGCTAAGCAATATAAGCCAGATGCAGAAACAAGTATGAGAGGACTCCACACTTACAAGGTACCTACAGTAGTCGAGTTTCTAGAGACTGAAAGTAGAATGATGGTTGCCAGGAGCTGGGGGAAGCAGAATGGGGAGTTAGGGCTTAATGGAGACAGAGTTTCCATTTGGGAAAAATGAGAAAGTTCTTGAAGATGAATGGTGGTGGGTGGTGACAAAACAATGTGAATTTACATAATGCCACCAAACTGGACACTGGTTAAAATGGGTAATGTTTTGTCTATTTTACCACAAAAAAAAAAAAAAAGCTGCCAAAAAAAGCAGCTCCCACTATTTTATGCTAGATAGAAAGGAAGCAAGAGACCAGTAAGGCAGGCAGACAGGAGGCTGTTGCTCTAGTTCTGTGTTAAGACAATGGTGGGCTAGTGGCAGTAGGGAAGCAGAGGCTCTGTCGGTCTGAGACCCATCTTAAAGGGAAAAGCTACAGGATATTGATGGATAACATCACCCTTCTTTGTAGTTAGAATACACTTGGAGCCTTTAGACCACACTTACGGGGGTAAAGACTGGCAAAATCCCTTTGACTGGCAGATGTGTTTAAACTTGACATCTTGGTGCATGGCAGGGAGAGCTTTATTTTTAAACTCTTCAGTAGTCTTGGATGGAATATGGGAGCTATTGCTGTTGACGTGTGAATATTTGCCTGCTCTGTCATCTAGCAGTCATATGCTCTGTGTGGAGCACGCTTTGTCTTTGTGATTTGCAGTGATAACTAGCGTGTGGCTAGAGTCGTTCATTCTCTTCCTTATTAGTAATGCATGTCTTCCATTAGCATATGCAACTAACTACTCCCTTTCCCCTGTGCAGTGTTGACATTCATTGTAATGATTTATTATCCAAGCTAAATAACCCTCAATATGAAACAACAAACATGCCTATGTTTGTGTTTTCCATTTGTTTTGTTTTCTCTTTCTTGCTTCCGCATAAGTAGGTAGTTCTTTATGTGATAATTATGTGGTACAGAAACAAGCAGTTGGAAAGCCCACTAGAAAGGTTAAGACTGTTGATAAGGTTTATTTTTTAAAAAATTGAAAATCCACCCAATTTTACTGGCATCTCACACTACTGCCTTAGAATTTGAAAGATAACTAGATTATTAAGAAAATGTTTGTTATGAGCAGACACTCCATGTAAGATTTAATGATCTATGGAAGGGCCACATCTGGGCTTCTTGTGGAACCTCCAAAGCCCATAGGAGTGTCGTTTTGTTTGTTTGGGATGTTGCCTAAATGGTTTGAACCATGAGGTTACAATGTGGTAGAGAGTTGTGGCTGGGTCCAGAACTCTGCAGTCCAGCTGCCTGAGTTGTATCCCAGCAAAGCCCCTGATAGGCTCTGTGACCTTTGATGATTTGATGATCTTCCCAAACCTCACTGGCCTCATCTACAAATAGGGATCAGAGTTACACTTATTTTAGGAGGTCCTTGTGACAATTAAGTAGGATAATAAATGTAAAAGCTCTTGGGGCACTTGGGTGGCTCAGTCAGTTAAGCCTCTGGCTCTTGGTTTTGGCTTAGGTGGTTATCTTGTGGTCATGGGATTGAGCCCCATGACCGAGCTCCAAACTCAGTGCGGAGTCTGCTTCAGATTCTTTCTTCCTTTCCCTCCTGCTCTGGCCCTCCCTGCTCACATGTACATGCTCTCTCTCTCTCTCTCAAATAAAAAGAAAAAAAAATCTCTTGGAACAGTTCCCAACTTAGAAAATGCACTCAGTAAATGTTAGCTGTTACTATCAGTGAACCACAAATAATATTGCCATGAAAATACATTATGTATGAAAATAGGTGTATGTAAAGGCATCATATAGACAGATAAAGGAAGAGATATATACACACTGAAGTCATTTTTGTGTGAGCATGTATATATGACAGTGAAATTAACAGGCAGAGTGATGGTAGTTTATGGAGTGCTTGGTACCCATGATAAATTTGAGTACTATTTTACACTGTACAAATGAGATGAGAAATCTTGATCCATAACAAGTTTGATGTTCAACAAAGGCATATCCTCACCCCTGTCTGGTCATTCTGTTTCTTACTTAATTTATATTGTCCATTTTAATCGTTGTGGACCCCCCTCCCAAAACATCAGTTTGGACACAAGAGCCTTTTCACTAACTAATGACAATTCCCATATCTTAACATCACAGACAACTGATTGCATTATATTTCATCCAGTTAAAGTTACCTTACCTGGCTTACTATGGCAGTTTTGTTTTCTAAAGAAAAAGAAACGCTAATTTTTTTGTTGAGTTGCAGCTTAAAAACCTAAGCAGGTTATTCTTGCTGCAGGTTTTTCCCCAATAGAAAATTGTTATTGATGTTTTGTAAGTATCACATTCCATTCAAAGGTAAAAGGCTGCTTCCACTTGCCATTTTTCTAGTGATTTTTTTTTCTACCCTGTGTCTGCAAGTCAACACTCCTGGGCTCAATTAAAATATGTATTTAGCCACTGGATTTGCAGAGAGATGATGTAGCTTGAATACTAATTCCTGGGCTATTGCCTATGAATACAAGGATGGCACACACTGAAGGATGGCTATCAAGACAATGGCCAGTGAGCCCAGGATGCTTGGCAATGATCACAGCTCAGTACGGGTGTACAGTTGGATTCTGATGAATTTTGCGGCAAACAGTTTTGCTCATTAAAATCACAATTTGATGGAGCTCACGTCCTCCTGAAAAATTCAAAACCACAAAAACTATGCCCCTGCTTACCCTCCAAGTGCCTAGCAATCCCCAAAGACAGACATGGGTTTTTCCCAACCTCTGCTCTTAAGACCTAACATATAGCATCGTGATAGCAACTACTATTTATGGAGTTCTTACTATGTTTCAGTCCTCAGCCCCTGGCTGGGAACGGAATGATGACCAAAGGCAGGCACAGTTCCTACCACACATAGCTGCCATTCTAGGGACTAGGGAGGATGTGGTGTCATCATGGGAATTCCTGAAGCTTTCCTCTGAGGAAACTGAACAGAACAGTGAAGGCTTAGTGACTAGGAAAGAACATCTCAGGCCAGAGAAGCAAGGTACTTTGGCCGGGTGACAAGTGGTCACGTGGCCAGGTAAGCAATGGGGAGAAGTCCTGGGTGGTTAAAGCCAGGGAAAGCCAAGTCCAAAGTAATTCTCGAGAAGTGATCAGGACGAGTTTACCTAGGATATGATAGGAGTTTCATCTTGACTTCTCAAACCAACTCTAGTACAATCGTGGGTAGTAAGTATGCTGTTTTCCCAATGCCTCAGGACATTACAGCTTAAAGTGGTGAAATAACGTCATTCCTCATCTGGGAAGTGACAGGTGGAAGACTGAAACCCAGAGCCTGAGTGTATGACCAGCATCTTGTGCTTCATCTCTAGGGTGCATCCCTCACATTTTCAAGGAATTTTGACTCCGTGTTGTCATCCATTGTCGATATGGTCTTGTAGAGTCTCTGACTTAAGGCCGGCATTGGTTTGGTTTGCATAAAAAATCCAAGCTAACTGCTGGCAGGCTCAAGAGGGAACACCAATGACCTCTGACACAGCTATTGTCACCTTTACCCCAAATCTTAGGTCTCTAGGCCTCAGGTAGAGGTGTAGAAGTGAGGGCTTGAATGTTTTTTGGTCACACTGGGCAATGCCATGGCTGAGAGAGGATGGCATAGCTTTTTCAGCTGGTACCAAGTCATGATTCCAAAAGAATTTTTTTAAAGATTTTATTTATTTATTTATTTGACAGAGATCACAAGTAGGCAGAGAGACAGACGGGAGGAGGGGGGAAAGCAGGCTCCCTGCCAAGCAAAGAGCCCAATGCAGGGCTCGATCCCAGGACCCTGGGATCATGACCCGAGCCGAAGGCAGAGGCTTAACCCACTGAGCCACCCAGGCGCCCCGATTCCAAAAGATTTTAAAGGGAGCAAACACAGTATTATATTTAAAAATGGTTTCAAGGTATTTAAGGAATAAAAATCATCCCCTGGTCTTTAATAGATGAGCAGGAAAGGAGAGGAGAGGAAAAAGGAGAGGAGAAACACAGGTACATTATAAGCCCACTTCAGTCTGTCTGTCTGTGTCTCTCTCTAACTTTTGTTTTGAAGCTAAACTCTTGACAGATGAACCCAGCACTAAAGAAAATGCCCTTTTTTTATGCACCAAAGCTTGGTAATTGCTGCAGAAAGATACTTAGTGGCTCATAATATTCATATAATCAGATTAGTTGTGAATCCTACCTCATCGGAGGATCTTGGAATAATCCAATTTGTGCCTGTTTACCTTGTCTGTGTGAGAACTTCTTTCTCCCAATCATTTTATCCTTTCTGCTGGCCTCAGTGGGTGCTCTCAACAAAGCTACTCCAGTATCTCTGAGAAGTCAATTACTAGATGAGAAAAAAAGAAAAGGAGAAGATGTAAATGTTTTGTTTTTGTGTTTGCTTTGTTTTTTCTCTTTCTTTTTTTCTTTTTTTTTGGTTTTGGTTTTGGTTTTTGTTTGTTTTTTGTGTGTGTGTGTTTTTTTTGTTTTTTGCTTTCTTGGTAACAGTTGAAACAATCCCGAGGCTCTCAACCTATGCTACTAAAATTTTGTTGGGCGCTTAACATCTCAATCCATGGACAACTGCCTCATGACCAATCCTCTCTGAGCTTTGAACATATGGCTATGTCTGATGGCTTCGCTGATTTCACCAGGGAGAGTTTTGTAAGATCTTTATTTGAGGGAGCAGCCACTACACAGATGAGTGATACACTCCTGGAATTAATTATAGCTTGCCAAGTTGGAGGATTGATTCATTCTAAGCCCAGAGCCAAAAACTCATCTTAAAGCTGGCATGTTTTTGCTTATCTAGGTCCAGTGCCCCTTACAGTCCTGGAACCCACTGCCATTTGTACTCTGCTTTTAATAGTGGACTTTGTACTGGGAAAGTCCTTAGTTTGAAATTCACTTTCTAATCATAAATGCCTAAATGTAGTGGGGGCCATACATTGCCAGGGACTGATAATTAAGAACAATTTTACCTTGCAACTCCAGGCTTCCTCTTTGCTGTGAAGGCCTCCTTTCTTCCTGAAATGAGAGTGGCATTTCAGCCATCTGGCATAGGCTGCTATCAATAAAGGAATCCAATCACTTTTACCCACATTATAACTCATGAATAATGAGCTTGGTCTTTATAAATAAATATGTGCTCCCTGGAATATAGGAGTGGCCTCCAGTGTTTCTGATCTTTCCTCAAAGAAATAATACTTGAACAAATAATATATCAAGAAAACAACCTAATAATTCCTGGAATCTAATGGGAGCAAACAGCATGGATTACTGGTGGTAGCCGCCTGTCAGTCTTGGAAATCTACATAAAGGCTTGTCAACTGTGTAAGGTTTTCTTCTTACCAATGTCTCACTATCAGGATAGCTCACTCATGGCTTGATGAGTTGCATTTTTCCCCCCTCTGAAGGCACCATGGCTCTCTACTTTTCTGGAAGTAAATCCTAGCTTTTCCCTGGGGAAAGGGTACAGGGCAACTTCTCTCATTTGGTGTTAGGTCTTTGAAGACTAACATTTTCAGTTACCTGCTAGACCTGGTATTTTCTTTGGGAAAAAAAAAAACAAAAACCTTCCCAAATATCAGACCCACTCTTCTACAGGTCCTGATACCAAAAGTCCCTATCAATAATTTGCTTTGGATAGATAGCCAGTGCACCAGGTGTCAGCGCCTCCTGTAGCCAGGCTTGATTGTTAAATAGAAGAAGGAATAAAACTATTCTCCCTTTTCTGTATGTTTAGCATCTTGGAAACAACTCACAAGTCTTTTATTTTGGAAGCATATTTTACAGAGAAGAAGACTTCCTAAATATGATTTGATTTTTTTTCTTCCCTTCAGAGAAAAAGGATTTAAAGACTTTTTGCTTGTACCCTCCAGAAATGGCTCAGCCAAACCATCAGAATATCCCCACACTGAGAGAAGATGCTGTATTGTTTCAGAGTCCAGATCTGCCTCTTGTGATAAAGAGATTTAAATCCTCACTATTCCCCCAATGCAAGCCAATCTGAGCCAGGGAATATATTGAAATTATAGAATGCTTTCAAGGTTAGCATTTTGTGTGTGTGTGCTCTGTGGTTGGAAATTCTGTTGGAGAAATATGGTTGGACTATTTTGACAATTTTTAACCTGCTTAAATTGGATTTTTTAAAGTGCACAAATTGATGTTCTGCCTACTTGGAGAATGTTTTAAAGATACCAAGACTTCAAAGAAAAACAGTGAGAGTAAATCAGATGCAAGCATCCCTGTATCCATCCTAGCAAAATTAGTTTAGGATTTCCTAGGGCAATGCTAAATTAGAATGATTCTCAGGCGTCAGGGCAAGTACCACTGGTAATCATCTTTTTTTTTTTTTTAAATGGGGGGGCGTTGTTGGCTGAGAAAAAGAAAGATATTTTCACATCTTGTGGGAATCACTAAATGACATCAACTTCATAGACCTTTTTCAAGGATGCTATTGGGAATGCTTAGTGTCCCTGCTACTGTCATGGCAGATGGTGTCAGTTTCTGGTCCCTTGGAATTTAGGGTGTCAGGTAGCCTTTCTTACCCTCCCTGTTGTTCCCTGCCTTCCCATTTGGTCATCAGATATCTTCCTCTTTCTTACTGCAGGAGAAATTAGGTCTCAAAAGCAGCAACATGTATTAGCCACGATATCAGCTCCAGAAGCTGAAAGCATTTTTTAAAATGAAGCCAGAGAGATGGAGTGATCTGCTTGATAATAAAGCTTAGCTTTAATGCCAGCTCCATGCTGTTACAGCATATTACTAAACAGCAAGAAATGTGGCACAGATGTTGTGGCGGCCATATTTTACACCATCCAAAAGGTCATGTCGCTTGTTATTACATTCAGAATCAATATTAAGTGAGCGTTCCAAATTTCAGCTGTCAGTTGAATTTATTGCTGCAAACCAAAGCTGAAGGGTTCTCGACTGTGATTCAAGCAAGCTAACAAATTAACTAATCTAAGGGCATGCCTAGAAGAAGCAGGTGACCCACATGCCAACAGAAGCTGGGTTCTTACAGAGCTTCGAGAAAGGCTGCCTCACTTGCCCATCAGAACAATTGTCCACTTGACATTTTACAAAAGAGAAGGAAGGAAGGTTGGTTGATTTTCAGGTGGATGAAATATGATGAGGGCAGCTTCTTTAGATGAAGTGTAATATACACATATCTGTCTGACAGTGCTCAGTATAGATACACCTTGGAGATAACTTGACTTTCATTACCAGAAATTTGGAGTACCTAAGTTTACTCCATAGTCTTCTTTAGATGTAGTTGGAGAAACACCAAAGCAGGTGCTAAGTGGGCTATATGTTCATCTTGCCACTTACCATCTCAGTAGCTGTATGAGGGACCATCTTTCTTAGCTATAATCAACTCTAGAAAAAAATACAAAAATACCTTACAGGTGGACATCCATTTAATTAGTACATGAATAGCCCTAATTGCCTAATGAGGTTTATGAAAGGGAATTGGGAAGTCACAACTTCCTGAGAAGAAACTCTAGGTAATATCCAATCACTGGATCAAGAGGGGTAAAAAAAGTTTCCAAAATGGTGTGTCAGTGTCAATATTCTGCATGGGATGGTGGGTGAGAAAATGGAGGACTGTCAGTTTCAGTGTACAAGCCTGTGAGTCCATATACCCATGACATTTTTCGGAATGAAAAATTTCTAAAACCTATCTTTAACACTGTATCTCTGTGGTAGTCTCTCCAGTGCATCCAAAGAGTGAATGAATGTTGCCCAATTAGCAAGTGGTCCAGAGGACACGCTGGGGCTTTTGCTCAGTGTGAGACCACCTAAGGTCTTCTCACGAGAAAAAGTGAGCAGGACACCAGATTGTGTGGTCCCTCAGCAGATGGAATTTCTATCCTAAGAATTTCTAGGTCTTTCCGGAAACTCTCCTGAGATTTGGGATGCATTGGTGAGTTTCCAAACTGCTGGTAACTCAGAACTAGGTTTCACTAAAGCCCTCAGATGCATCCTTGATAAAAGTGGTTTTCACTTTTGGATATTTTCTCTTATCCTTCCTTCTGTTACAAATGCAAGTAATGATTTTTAATTGACTTTACTAAGAGTGTTTAGGAAAAAAAATCTGTAATTCTAGTAAATAAGTACTTCAGTCAAGGACTATTCATTATTCAAGATTCAATAAACATTTTTTGAGTACCTACTCTGGGCACATTCTATGTTCAGTGCTGTGGAATAAAAAGATAAACAAGACATGGGCCCTATTCTCAGGGACTGGGAAAGAATCAGGTGTATCAGAGTAAGGATAATACAGTATAGCAGTATACAATTTAAAATTCTGTTACCTTTTGAACCAGGGGGTTTGTTTCTAGGAATTTATCCAAAGAAACAGTGTTCAGATTTATGTTTAAATGTCTATTGGTTATTTTATGGTGACTGGCAGTTAAGTAGTGACTATTGAATAAACATCATGAACTCTTTATAAGAGGAAAAATGGGAAATTCTAATGTGTAACAGAGAGAATTGGTTAAACATATCTACAAATTAAAAGATTTTGAAGAAATTTTATATTTTGTAAGAATATTTAATGGCATAGAAAATATTTTTCTAAATACATTGTTAAACAGGGCGTCTGGGTGGCTCAGTGGGTTAAACCTCTGCCTTCGGCTTAGGTCATGATCCCAGGGTCCTGGGATTGAGCCCCCACATCAGGCTCTCTGCTCTGCTGGGAGTCTGCTTTCTCCTCTCTCTCTCTGCCTGCCTCTCTGCCTACTTGTGATCTCTGTCAAATAAATAAATAAAATAAAAATAAATAAATAAATAGTTAAACAAAAGCAGCTTACCACAGTATGTATGTAATATGTTCCTAGGTTTGTGAAAAGAGAACACACACACACACACACACACACACACACACACACAAGAGAAGGCTTTTTTCCTACATGGACCAAAACAAGTGATTGATGGTTTAACTAAAACAGTAAAGAAAAGAGTGGGGTGGAAAAATCACTCTATACATAAACTAAAAATTTTAAATGTAAAAAAGTATTTTTTTTTCACTGATCATAAGGAAGAAGGCCAGACTTTTTCTTAGAGTGTGGAACTGTTCATTACATCGACCACTCCCATTACTCAGCATGTATAATTCCTATTTGGGTTCTTCAAAATAAAGTGGAAATTAAATGGCTTGCAAAGAAGTCTGAATCCTGAATCCTTCTAGATGTTTACATATTTGACATCAATTTTCTTCAGTTGTAGCCATACCTAATTTGACAATATTGTTTGGAACAATTTGCATGCATGGAGTTTTTTCCAAAGCAAAGAACTTAAGAAAACACTCTGTGTTAACACCATTTTATAGGTTCATGCTATATTTAACTGAATTGTGAAATTAGATTAAAATGCAAGTGGCATAAATAGTTTGGGACAAACACAATTTGTAGGCACAGAAGGGGAGAAAGTTATTATAACAACCTACAAGCAGCATGTTCTGGGTATCCTGGTGTGTCTTACAGAGAGGAGAAGAGTATAGACTGATCCAGCCCGTCAAGTTTAAGTTCATTAGGGGACCTCCAGGTTGGTTGTTTAGCAGGGAGAGAGAGAGAGACTGAAAAAATAGCTACCACAATGTGAATAGTGTGTCCTCTGGAAGCAGAAATTCTTTTTCTCCATTTCTGTATTATTCAAAGTCTTTATGATGAATAAGTATATTTCATAAGCAGACAAATTACTCATTAAATTACTTTTTGATATTAATAATGGTGGTGCCTGGGTGGCTCAGTGGGTTAAAGCCTCTGCCTTCAGCTCAGGTCATGATCCCAGGGTCCTGGGATCGAGCCCCAAAGGGGGCTCTCTGCTCAGCGGGAAGCCTGCTTCCCCCCTCCCTCTCTGTCTGCCTGTCTGCCTACTTGTGATCTCTGTCTGTCCAATAAATTAAAAAATCTTAAAAAAATATTAAAAATGAAAGATGAAATGTGCCTATGTTTATATGACATAAAGAGTGTTTGAGAGGTGATATGACAAGTTTTGTTAGCAGCACTGTCTTTGCAGTTGGGCTCCCAGGCTTTGAATCTGAACTCTGCCACTTTTTACGTGTGCCACTTCAAGAAGGTTCACTTTAAGCCCTCTCTAGTGCCCCACTTTATTTAGTTGCAACATAGAGATAGCAGTAATAGAATCTAACATCCAGGATTGCATGAAGATCAGATAAAGTGCACCAAGATTTTAGAAGAGTGCTTGACACAGAGGAAGCGCTTAAACATTAGCTTGGTCTTATTTTAGTCTTATTTTCCTATGTCATCAAGGGGCTCAATTCCTAAACTGTGAACCAAGGCTGAGCTTTGCATATCATTCAAGAAAAAATGAAACTAAGTGAATGATTGAGAGTATATGTATGTTTGTCTTGATGTTGTAGGGTAGGGGTTGGCCCATGGGCCGAATCTGACCTAGTGCCTAATTTTTATAAATAAATTTTTCCTGGAACACAGCCACACTCTTCATTGACTTCTTATCTGTGGCCCTTTCCAAGCTGTAATCAACAGAGTTGAGTGGTTGTAGCACAGACCACATAGATAGCAGAAGCTGAAATATTTGCTATCTAGCTTTTCACAGAAAAAGTTTGCCCACCCCTGCTGTAGGGAATCCACTGAGGGTAGTATCTTTGTAGGCGGCAGTAAAAAGAGAAGACTTTGTGAACTAGAAAGGGGCGGGTAAATGAGGATACTCAGATGGGTACCTCTATCAAGTGTGTGAGGAATCAGCTGAAACCAGTTTCCGTGGAAGACTAATGTTCAGAAGAGGAGAAAAAAAAGTTTGGCTGATTCACAGACCTGTACCCCTGGGGCTAATAATACATTATATGTTAATACAAAATAAAAAATAAAAAAATAAAAACAAAGGGAAAAAAAGAGTTGGGCTGAGTCAAGGAGGACCCACGCGAAGATCTTTGTCCACAACGAAGATCTTTGTCCACAAAGGTGTTTAGGCCTAGTGTGTTGGGCAACAGGGAGCCAAGACAGGCTGTTAAGCAGGACAAACATATGCATAATATAGCTCACAGGAGACTCTCTGCCCATGGGGTGTGTGCAGGAACTGCAGAAGGTAAACCTGTAATGGGAGAGTAAGTAAGTGCCTGTGAGAATAACAGGGTGATGAGGAAATCGGGTCTCTGCGAGACTGGTGGTGGAGGGAATAGCAAATTAAGTTTCACATAGTTTTTTGATCCTTATAAGAACTCACTCCCCCATTCTCACAAAGAAAACATTGTGGGTTTCTTCTCAAGCAATAGGCTCAGTAATATAGAGTGAACAGCAGAATTTAACAACATTAGCAGAATAGCATAATCTTTTCCTACAAAAGGAATTAAAATAATAATTCCAAAATGGGAGATTAAACTGGATAAAAACATAGATTAGGCTCACCATGCCTTTCTTTAAAGGTCATGTATACATATATATGCAGGCTGCCCAAGCCATAGTCTAGGGAAACAACATGAAAACCATCTTATTCCATGTGAATTCTGTGATGGCAAATCCAGGTACTTACCTGGCCAGATATCAACATCTAATCTGACTTGCATTCGGTTTAGCCCTCTGCCAAGGGTTTCAACCATGTTAACGTATATCGAGCTGTCACCCAGAGTTTAGGGTATATTTAGAGACTTTTATTGTTTTACAGAATATCATAGTGGTAATGAGGTGGAAAGAAGAAAATTTTCATCCTAAATATAAAGTGAAAAGAACGCATCCAGCACGAGTACTCGAGTGTGCGTTCTTGGTATCCAAAAATCCCGAAGATCAGGTGGGTAATTGTGCTGCAATCTCTTGTGAAAAGTGAGAACATGTGACTTCCTATTGTCTATATAAGGTGATTTCACTAGGACCAACTGTCCTGTTGTAGTTCTGGTACCAGTAGACTTAAAACAACATGAAGTAGGGCAGAATTACTTGAATATATGAGTTTTAGGAGGTCTATTAGTCACTGCCCTATTGTTGATATTGGGATCAGGTAACACACTAGGACAAATGTGGCTTAGAGAGACTGGGTTTCTGGAATGCTTTATAAGCTGTGGCATTACAAAGATCTACAATTGCTGCTCACAAAATCTATTCCACTCCTGGCACAACTCTTGTGAAGGCCACATCTAACTGGAACTGGGGCCACAGGGGAGGGAGGGAGAAAGGAAAGAAACATAACCCCCTTTATACTTTGCCCTGGAAGCTTGGGAGCCACCTGTCAGTGTCTCAGAGAGATTGAGGCCAAGCTACTGGGAAGCCAAAGGACCATCTCAAATATCTCAAATTTATAGAGATAAGGGAGAATTTCCCAAATCCTGAGACAAGCACCAGGGACAATACTCCAGGGGAATAGTTGGGTCACACACTCAGCATTAAGTACACTAAATTACATAGCAGGAGCGGTGTTTGGCATTTACACTCTGAGAATCTTCTTCATTATCTCAAGGAGAAAACTTGCATTTGATAGTAGTATGACTTCATAATAGAGTCAATCCTTATTATTCATGGATTTCATATTTGTCAATTTGCATCCTCCCTAAAATGTGTTGGTGACCCCCAAGTCAGTACTCATGGCACTTGGATCATTACTCAGGGACATGTGCAAAGCAGCGAAATATCAGAGTCCCCACTCTGCCTTCTTGTTGCAGTTCTCATGAAGTTAAACGGTGTCCTTTGATGGTCCGTTCAGTGACAGGTTTTCCACACTTTGTGCTTTTTGTTGATAATCCTGCTGTTTAAAATGGCCCTTGAGTGCAGTGCTGGAGGGCTATCTAGCGATCCAAAACACAAGAAGGCCGGGATGTGCCTTATGGAGGAAGTGTGTCAAGTGGGCTTTGTTTAGACAGGAGTTACAGTGTTGTTGGCCGTGAGCTCAATGTTAATGAATCAACACTATAAGACGTTTTAAGGCTGAAGCATACATAGAACCAGGTTATTTGTTGATAGGTTGATGAAAATTTGGTGGCCAGCGACTCCCTAGGAGCCTAAGCCTGTATTTGTTGGAGGAACAATGGTTCAGCGCTCCCTAGCCCGGTATTCATGGTGACTTTATAAAACCTAACTACCACAAAGCCTGACAATTGTACTTATAATTAGCTGGCAATAGCATTTTGTACGATTTTGTAAATGCTTCTGTTTCCACTTGTTTTTCATACCCTGTATTTGTTTTTGCTGTTACCTTCTATTTACAACATAAATACTAATGTAAATTTTCCCTGTGTTTTAAACTAGAGATAGAGGTTTTTGTTCCTCAGATAAATTCAAGGGAAATAACTGAGTTAATTTAAAGAAGAAATATTCAGTAAATGATAGTATGTACTAGGAAATATGGTAGTAAATATACACCAAAAAAACAAGACGTGAAGGAAGCAGGCACAAAAGAATTTCCAGGAACCTAGAATTGGAGAAAACATTGATTCTACACCTTTCCTACTTACTGCCTCCTCAGAATCCAGTTCTGTAGTGGACAGCAAATTGAACAAAGGTTCTGGAACATGGGTCCCTGGGAAAGCAAAGAGTGAATGAAAGGGACTCAGTAAGTGAATGGTCAATCTAAACTCAGCCATCTCAAAAGCTTTTATGAAGGTCATAGATGAGGAGTTTTCTGTATTGGTTCTAAGGTTTCTTATAATTAATAGCAGACTTCTGGATTACTGTTAATAATACAGTTCACCAGGCTTGGCCTTTAATTGGCCAATGGCCCAAACAAGCTTGTTCTCCCACGTGCAGCCCTGGGAAGGGAGTAACCCCACAGCACACCTTAATAAAACACTGAGATCATTTCCAAGTTCAGCTCTTTGCAGCACATGGTTGTGTAACTTGCTTTATCGTAAATGCAAGAGAATGGAGGCTTTTGGCACTTGGAGCAAAAGATGTAAAAACAAAAAAAGTACAAGGGAGCAGTCAAATTGAAATGAGAGCAATTAAAGAGACAAAAAGTCCCCTTAGCTGCCTTTTGGGTACTTTTTTGATCTTTTCACCAAGGAATTAGTAGCTTTTAATTTTCCCCACCTCAGCTTAAAATACTGCTGGCAGAAAAGAAATGAACATTATGGGAGGGCTGCTTTGGATTAAAAAGCAAATGTAGGAGAGTCAATCAAGCTGCTGTCAGACTCTGTAAACACAGGGTCTGCTCACCTAGCTCACTGCCCAGCTTTGTGCTGGACAACAAAAGTCCCCAGTACAGAAGCGCTTGTCTTCACCATAGTTCTAATCAGATGCATGTCTGCACTTGGCTTGACTTTTCTTAGCATCACCGGACTTGCAGCTTCTGCTACTTACTAGGGGGAAGGTGACTGCTGAATTTTCAAAGCATGTAGGAGGACAGTGCTTTTGAAACTGAATGTAAGCTCAAGTTGTCTCGGCTCCGTGGAAGACAAAACACTGATCAGCTCCAACTGCAAACCAGAAGAGTCTTTTCTTCTCACTTTCTCCTGTTTATCCTCATTCCTCCAAGATCATTGTGTTCACCAGCACGCACCCAGATCAGCTCACCCAGGAAGTCCAAGGGAAGGGTCATACTGGTCTGGGAAGTGGTGAGAGCCAGGTCCAGGGCTGTGCAGGGCAAGGCTGAGACATGTTTGTGGATGGCCACTGTATGCTGCAGGGAAGCTTCATGCAGCACTGGTAGCAGCTGGCACCGCGGGGAACCCGAGCACATCATTTCAGAAGGAAGGGTTTCTGAACTCCATTTGAACAAGCCCTCAACAACTCCACTTCCAATCCCCAGGAAATTCATTAAAGCAATTGGATGCCATGGCAGCGTGTGCTTAAGATAGGAATTGTAGCACTCTCCAGCTCCATCAATGCCAAGGCAGCCCCTCCATCCATTAGCCCAGCCTCTTCCTCTACCCTGACCTGCCAGAGATGCTTCTGGCCTTCCAAGAACTAGCATAGGCATGGTTCCAACCCACCATATTGTTTCTAACATTACAAAAATGTCACCCAACATATGAAGGGTGTTTTGTTTTGTTTTGTTTTGTTTTGTTTTGTTTTGTTTGTTGTTGTTGTTTTTCCCTACCAGCAGATCCTGGCCCTGAGAAATCACACAAATTGAGCAAGGCCTTAGCCAAGCTAGTGGGTACAGTGATACATCTGGCATCTAGGGAATAGCATTGTGCCTGAATGGTGAGAGGAAGGAATTCTGGGGGTAAGGGAGTAAACCACAAGGTGAAGTTAACTGGCTCTTACATTATAACTTTGAAGAGTTTTTTGCAACCAAATTCAGGATTAATTTAATAGAGAACAGCTGACCAGAACCTCAGCAGTGTCATAGTGAGAACAGTAATTGTAAGAATAGACCTAAGAATCACTATCTATTTCAAATTCTGGCTCTAACACTTCTTAACTTTGAGCCTTTGGACAAAATTATGTAATCTCTGAAGCCTCCATTTCCCCTTCTGTAAAATGGGGGCAGGGCAGATAATGGCAACTCGAAAGGTTTGCTTATTCTGGGGGGCCTTGTTTTGGTAAAGAGATAAATAATGTGTAAGTATGATTGACACGGAACCTCACAGAATGCAGTGGAAGCTCAGGGCTTGTTGCTTCCTTTCCTCCCCATCCTCTTCTTTTCCCTTCTCTTCTTGTGGTTAGATCATTTGAAGTAGGAATTGTGATTTTTCATAGAAATCACTCACCCATCCCATTTTAGGCTAGATCATATCCTAAAGTAATGTCAACTTTAATAGTAATCATGGATATAGTCACTGGCCAAAGGTTGGCATAGTTCTTGTCTTCCAGAGTTTATATTCCTACCTGGTACCCTCTGCTTACTTGCTTTTAACCTTCTCCAGCATGAGCAATTAAATGAGTTTTGGGTACCAGCAAAATATAAAACTGTGTTTTTCTCTCAGCCAACCAGTGAATAGAAGATTACACACATTTGCATCTGTCACTGTAATTCTTTTGTTCCAAAAAAGGGTGAAAAGAAGGTCAAAAGGGATGTCATACATTGGAAGGAAATATCAAAATGTGTACCAGCCTTTTTAGAACATCCCACGAAATTGGGAGTTTGTATTATTTGGGTTTTACTTCAAGATATAGAATCTAAAATATCAGGGACAAATGATTTGTGACTCCTACTCCATCTATTCAACTCCAAACTATTTTAATAAATCTAAGAATTCATCTATATCCTGTTAAATTAAGGTTTTTCCATTTTGAAGGAAATAGTACCAAATTGATAAAGTCTTTTGAATTATTCTCTCTAAATATACTTAATCTCCATTAATGCCAGCCTGCATGGTATTTTGAGCCAATCTGAATGAACAGGAAAATTTTTCACGTATCCAATTCTTTAAAAGGACAGCATTTCTTCCCCACACCCTCCAACTATACAGTCTGCCGAGAAATGTATGCGTAGAGATTTTTCTGTACATTCAGAGTTTCTCTCTCCTGTTTCCTAGTCTCCTGTCTCAGTCCACCCTCACACCCTCGTCTCTGGATATCATGTGATATGGTTTAATGCGGTCCCTGAAATTTCTTTATTTTTCCCTAATTTTCCTCAGTTGCCCTGGTAAAATAAATCAACAATTTCTTAACATGCATTTCATGTGGGGAAGTCATCGATGGGAGCTCCTTTCTTTCCTTTTGTTTTTCCTTGTTGATGTGGCTGATGAAACAATGTGCATTTCAATTCCCAGGCTCCCCGGATTCTGACCTAGACCGTAGCTAACACACAATTGATTTCCAGCCCTGCAGGAAAAGGGGAAGCTGTAGAGAAGGCAGATGGATTGATCGCTGAGATACAGGCCCTGTGGGATGCTTCTATATCATCCACGTCCTGAATGTATGAACAGTCCTCTCATCCACAGGAAAATCCCCAGGAGAGTCACTTCATAGGGTTCAAACAGAAGTTTAATTGGCAGGTGTGCTACCTGCATTCACCCCTCTTCGGATATGTCCCGCCATACCAAACTGCCAAACTTACAAATTCAGACTTGAGAAATAGGCAAATCCAAGGTAGAAACATCAAATGATGGTTCTACACGAGCATTAGTCAAGGGATCGCAAACCCAAATATCCACGAGTACCAGGCAGACAGGTATGAGACAGTAAAAGCTGAAGTACTGTTATCTTTGCCTCAGGGTAACATCTGTCTACTTACTTTCCTAGCAGGCATGCTAGCGGGGCGCCTGGGTAGCTCAGGCAGTAAAGCGTCCCACTCTTGTTTCAGTTCAGGTCATGATCTCAAGGTGGTGAGATCAAGCCCTGCATGGGGCTCTGCACTCAGTGTGGAGTCTTCTTGGCTTTCTTTCTCTCTCCCTCTGCCCCTACTCCTGCTCTCTTTCTCTCTCTCTCTTACTCTTGCTCGCTCTTTCTCTCTTTCTCTCAAATAAATCTTTAAAAAAAAAATTTTTTAAGTCACGCTAGGAAGGGAAATATAATAGCCAAAAAAAATATATTCATGGGTCATTTTGGCCCACATTTTTTTTCTGTCCCTAATGCCTTGACCAAATGCCATGCTTAAAGTTCAAATTGTAGCTTGGAGAATGAGACCCTAACTTCTTAGGTCTAAGCTCAATGGAAAGCTTTTGCTTACATTATTACGCAGAATGATCTCCCTTAAAAATGATGGCAACTGAACTTCACCTGGCTTCAGCAAAAATTAAAGGGAAGTACATTGCCTCATACACCAGGGAAATTCCAGTGAAAAGCATGGCTGGATCCAGATGCTCAAGTCATTTAAGACACACTCTCTCCATCTCTTGGTTCTTCTCTTGTTTTCTGTTGGCATCATTTTTAGAAAGATTCCACTTACAGTAACAAGGTAAGTCCCACTAGGTCTAGGCTTACATATCTATCTGTAATAACAACCGGGCCAGATTGTAGTAGAGCTTCCCTTTCCCACTGGAAACCAGCAACAAGGTCCTAAGATGGAATCTTATTGGAATAATTTGGGACATATATTCTTCCCTGAACCAATCACTGTGGCCAGAAGAAAAGAATATACACATTGGCCAAAAGGTGAAGTCTCCCCAGTGAACCTCCTGGCCTGGCAGTGAGGAGGGAAGATGGAGACAGTGCTCCAAAATGAGATAATGGGAAGGGAACTTGGCAGGTTAAAGCCATTGGTATGGATCGTGCTTCTCCTAAATGTTCTGCTCAAGCTTGTCTCCATCCATAAGGCTTAGCATGGCGCTTAGGGGTTTGGAATTTGTAGGGCCATGTCTTAGAGTCCCTGAACCTACCTGAAGGCACATACTAGGGAGTAGTATAATTCCTAGTGACTCAAATGCCAAAGGTTAACCTCTTCCTTGTCTCAATTTTCTCCACTCACAGCACAGAGATGATTATTCCCAGGGGAGAATAGGGAGCATCTGCTATTCAAGGTTCTGAATGGTGTTCTAGTGAGCGGTGAGATTCCCTGTACAGGAGGGGCTGGGAGAATAGAAGAGGCAGATCACGGGCCAACCCTGTCTCAACCACAGCAGCTCTTTTGTCAGTCTTACATTTTCAAGTTTTGCATACCAATTTTTTTAAAAAGCCATTGGGACTGTTTTTTCACTGAAAGTCACTTAGCAAGTAATAATTTTACTGCTGAGTATTCATATAATTACAAATTACAGGACTTCAATTTAACTTCAAAAAGAAATTAAAAGGAAAGAAAGAAAAGAAAAGAAGGAAATATATTGACTGAGATGATAGGATAGAAAAGTTTGGGAAGGGCTGATTCCCAGGGTTCCTATCTTGGATTGCTTCCATTCAGGATCAGTTCCGGTCTTGGACTCCATGTGAAAGGAAGATGTATACCTATCATGCTTCCCCTTCTCACTTTGTTTAGAATCTGTCTCTCTTCCTAGGCAGCTCCAGGCATTCATCTTGTCTTCTGGCATTCTCAATAGAGGAAAAGCCTCTCTTTCTCCAATAGTTGCAAGAAACCCCCCATCATTAAGTCTTTTTCGATCTGTGTGACCCAGCTTACATTGCATGCCTATTTGTAACCTCTATGTCCAGAGGAATCCCGTGCTCCATTTGACCATGCTGGCCTCACATGCCCACCTGTGTACCTGGGAATGGAGGCAAGGCTTGCAAACCACGTGGGTCCAGAGTATGGGAGATATGGGAAAAAGGGAAGCCAGGGGATTGTTGGTGGAAGATGGTAGGCAAGAATGTACACCAGTACTGTAATGGGTGGAGGTGGAGTCATAGACCTTTAATTTCAAATGAAGACTTGAATATATGGGGTTGCTTCTCTTTTATTATGGATATGCCTTCAAAGTGGTAACTTGTATGGTAACGTTCTGTTGAATTCTTTTTATTCTCCCATGACAAGTATGAGAACATAAATAATCTGTGGTGGGTACATGGTCCATGGAGATTTCCAAAAAGATTTCCAAAGTGCGTCCTGTTTTCCCCGAAGAACACATAAGTGTTCTTCATTACACTGAGAAAACGCAGATACGGTAGATGACAAGTAATGGATTCAGATCCTGGTCACTATTGTGTATCTTTGTGGAAACTTGAGCCAATGCTTTGCTCCAGGTTTCCCCTTTATAGGATTTTGTAAGGATAAATTGAAGCTGTATGTATGTGTGTGTGTGTATTGTATATATATATATACAATACACACATGTATATATACAGACATATCCATATATATGTGACTTGGTATAGCTCCTAGCTCATGCGAAGTATTGCTCTTCTCTTTTTCAAGTGATATACCCCTCAGGGACCTTTTAAGTTAAAAATTCCTGGGACACCTGGGTGGCTCAGTTGGTTAAGCATCTGCTTTTGGCTCAGCTCATGATCCCTGCATCCTGGGATCGAGTCCCACATCAGCCTCCCTGCTCAAGGAGCCTGCCTGCTGCTCCCCTGCTTGTACCTGTGCTTTCTCTCTCTCTCTCTCTCTGACAAATAAATAAAATATTTAAAAAATTAAAAATTCCTTAGAATATGTGAACCCTAGATTAATTTACAGTAAGGGAATCTATTTAAATATTTCCTAGATTAAGTCTATTTCATCAAGAAAGATACCTGACTGATTCACTGTGATGAAAGTGTTACTAGTAGTTGTTGAACAGTCAATAGTGAAATACCAAACAAGATCTTGAAAATCAGGGAAATATTTAGATTTTCTGAGTCAAAATAGTTCATCACAGAATAGATCTTCAAATACACTTTGCTTATAGATCATATATTAAGGTGATGGTAGCTATGGCAGCAAAAAAATTTGGATCCCCCGTGTAGCTTAACTTAGAAGAATGGTGTAGATTATTTTCATCACAGTCCAATGGATTATTCAGGAAGCCAAACTCCTTCTTGTTGGCTGGTCTGCCTCACTTGGATCATCAGCATCCTCTCTATTCAATAGTGTGAAATACCACTGTTTCTTGATCACTGACCCGTCACTTACTCTTTCCTTACATTAATAGTCATGTAACCCTATTTGGAGGCAAGTCGAGCTGATTAATGGAGTCCTAGGAATAACTCTTGACAACGGAAGGGGAGGCAAACCCTAGATCCAACGGCACTGTACAACAGCACAGCCCATGATTTTGGGAGCATCTCAAGGGAAATGCTATGGCTCATTGAATATTGCATCCTTCTTGCCCAGCATAATACCTGGTACATAAATGTTTCCTGACTGAGGAAGGGAATTAATGAAATAAACTGGCAAATAATCAAGATAGATCTTAAAAATAATTCCTAGGCAAATAATCAAAAGCATTTGAAATCCATATTTTCCTTTTCCTGTTCTCCATCCTACCTTATATTTGGAGATAAAAGAGGATTCCTGGGAATAAGAGCTTCCCAGTGGAGAAAGCCAGAACCAGGTATAGGTCAGTAACTGTTTTACCTTCTTACTAACTCTGGGCCTTTCCACAAAGCTGAGCCCACCTCATTCTCTGGTTTGTGAGAGAGGAGCCAGAAGTAACCCTGAGCAGGTGGAAAGAGCAGATTGCAGTGTTTCTCCTCTGGACAGCCCAGCCAATTCTGGCTGCCCCTGGCCACGGGTCTGTCATTTTCCAGGTTGGTTGGACATTTTGAATGTCTTGTTATTAATGATTATTTAAGCATTCGCATAAACTAATTTGAGTTGTCCTTGTTCCTTTTTCAATTAGGTTGTTCCGATTCTAGCCAACTACCTTAAATAAACCACTTTATTGTGTGCTTTCATTTGTTTTTTTTCAGGGCTGACAATGTTCTTTGCCTGTTGGGCAGTTTTGAGAAGTAGTTAAGAATACGCTCTCTGCTGTCAGACTGCCTTAGTTCAAATCTTGGCTCAGCTACTACCAGAAGGGTAAAATAGGGCTTTAATAATAGTTCCTACTCTAAAAGGTTATTATATTAGAAAAAAGTACTTAGCACAGTGCCCAAGACATAATATGTCCTTAATAAGTGTTAACCAGTATTATTTTATTGTAATTATCTAGGTATTCATACTTGAACATTTTTAAAAGGGGATTAGATCCTATTATAGTTTACAGATAAAAGAAATAACATCCTGGAAGTTCAGTTTCTCATTGCCTGGTTTCTTGATTTAACCTCTATCTCAGCTCTTTGAGTGTATTTTTTTGTTATTAACAGACAAAATAAAAAGAGGACTTTTTTTTTTTTTTTTTTAAGATATGATGAAGCCATGCCCTGGCTTTGATTCCTGCACGGAGCCTCCATTCATGTCAGTGCGATTTCTCTGCATGGATTGATGGCAGAATATGGTCTGTTTCGAAGACTGTTTAAAGCAGGGCACAAAAGAAATCACACTGGCAGGGTCCACAGCTGGCAAAATGGGAGAGACTAAGCCAGTGAAAGAAGCTGTTAATACAGACCAGAAAATTTTTAGGCTAAAAAAAGGAACATGCCCACTGAAAGTCTGAAAGCAAAAAGTTTTATTTGGGTAAGGCAATGTTCGACGCTGCATGATTCCGACTTAGAAAATGCACACGCTTGCCTTCTCCAACTGCCAGAACATCATTTTTTAACACAGAGGAACCAAAATAGAGAGAGGAATAATGGGCTTTCAGACAGTCCCTGCCCAAAAGCAAACCTAGAAACATAAATGCTGAAGAGCCTGGACCCGTCGGAGTGTAAAAGAGGGGGTTCCTGTAACCCCTCTATCTCAGAGTTGATCTTCCGCTGACTCTGACCATCCCACGGGAAACAATATAAGCAAGATTTCCAGTACAGTTGTCAAGAGACGGTACTGAGGTTCCAAGTCACTTGTCAGCGCTCCTTTCTCTGTCCTTCTCACCAGATCCCCGCAAAGACCTTTCTGCCCAAAGCCCCCAAGTGACAATCCACCCATCAAGACAAACATTGTCTAGAAACACATGGCTTCCTCCATCAAATGCTTTCCATATTGAAAATGCCTCTCCATCGCTGCTGGAGCAGACACCCCACAATCACAGTGATTCTCCCTTTTTTGTAATCAGTGAAAAATAGAACTTCGCCTTTCATTTTTCACTCCAACCCCTGGAACAGGACTCAAAATTTCATAGCCAGTCACATCTCTGCCAAAAGTTCTTATTTGTCTGTGTCTGTGCTTTATCAGTAACTGCCCACAAGGATGCGTTTGGCTTGTATTATAGACCCCAAGTGTGTAAGCATAGCCTGTCTGATATCCTTAGATTGTATCTGGCAAAGCATAGGTCTTTATTAAAAGCTCTCCAGTGAAACGTCAGCTGTCATACCTGTTTTTGCATAATCTTTATCTTTAGTATGTTCTATACTAAAAACATGGATTATATCATCCATGTATGCATGTGCATGTATTTTTATACATCTGTGTATTTTATGTATAAAGTGATACACACCCTACCTATGGAAATATTCCACAGAATATGACAATAATGATTGCATAGCACACAGGGGAAGCAAATGGAACCCTAAAGATGACCAATAATTCCTGAATTTTACAATTCAGAATCAGGAAGAGAGTCATAGTGTTTATGTCAACCCTCTTTTCCTATTTAAGAGAGCAAGCCTATTTTCTGTGACCTATACAGTGCTTGAGAAAATTGGGGATTGCCGGCCTACAATTAAAAACAAAACAAACCTCGAGATTGCCATTTCCTTACCTGGCAGTTTTCCTTTGAGGAGAAAACTGACAGGGTGTAACTGACATGATGACATCATTAGAGCCCACCCGGACGAGCTGAATGAATAGAGAGGCAGCCACGGACTTCTGACTCGAAGGTCATGATGTGTCTCATGAAGGCACAGCATGGTGGCCCATGTGGGAAGGACACTTCGCTCTGCCGCCAATTCCCCGGCGTCCCTCATGACACAGGTGCAGAGAGGTGTTTGGAATGCGTCCCAACGAGACAAAAGCATCAGGAGAGGAGACGGTTCATGTGCGGCTCGGAGGGTTGCTCGAGACTTGAAGACAACATGTTCTGTCTACCTCGCTGACTCTAATAGCTCCTTGGGAGCCACAAAGAGCAGCTGTCTACCTCCTTAAGTTTAGGGATTTCCTCCAGAGCAAGTGTTTTACGCAATAGAACATAATGCCTCCCTCCGAGTGGTTAGCAGAGGTCGTAGGGATCTGCTAGGAGGTCCGCAGTGGCTTTTGTTTTTTTAAAGGTGATTCATTTTTACCCCCATGAGGTATCCTTCTGTTAACAGGCATTTACATGATAATAGTGATGTCAACATGTGCCATGGTACAGAAAGAGTTTTGTTGTATGTTGAGTAACGTTTTCACAGTTTCTGCAGGAGCCTTCTCCTCTGAGGTTTCTATCCTTGATTGAGTTTTCCAATTCATCTCCTCCTTTCTTTTGCAAGTCCTGTTGCACAGAAAGCAGGCAGAGAAAGAAAACCATTGCTTTTTACACACCCACCTTTCCTGGATTCTCCAGGATGTGCAGCAAATATGCGTTGCTATGGACTTTTAGAAATAGGCTGGGGTGAGGGTTTCTCCTTGTTGTTAAAACCTCTCTGCTACTTTGCTCTGCATAGGTAGAATTAAATCCTGATCTGGAATTACATATTCTTAACTTCCCTTCTGAGGGGCTGTAGTGTAACCTGGGCTTCGAGATCAAGACAACAGCAGGTTGTACCTCTTCCTACTGTATGATTTTGTGCAAATTATTTGGTCTCTGAGGCTCTGTTTTCTCATCTGTAAAATGGGGGTTATAATAGTAAGTTTCACGAGCTGGTTGAGAGAATTAAGGGAGAAGAGGACAAGAACTGTATAACTATATGTAATAGAGTGTGGTAAATGCTTAATAAATACTTATTATTATTTTTCAAGCTTTACCTCTTCTTAGCCATTCCTTCTCTTCCTTTCTCTTTGTTCAAAGCATGTGTAAACAGGTTTTTTGTCTGAAATCACGGTTTCTTCTTAAAAAAAAATTTATTGAGCAAGAGAGAGCATGAGTGAGCAGGGGGAGGGACAGAGGGAGAGGGACAGGGATAGAATCTCAAGCAGACTCCCCACTGAGTGCAGAGCCTGATGCGGGGCTCCATCCTACAACCCTGAGATCATGGCCTGAGCTGAATCTAAAGTCACCACCCAGGCACCCCAAAGCATAATTTATACTTAAGAAACATCAAGAGGTCAGTAAATGTGACCAACTGGAGAGTGCAAAATGTTATAATAACATTATTTTCTATTACTCTTCAGTTTCACTTCTGTATCCACCTCTCTGTTCGCTTGGAGAAAAATATTAGAAAAATGTTAATAAGCCCTAAATTTGAGAAATAAGAATAGAAAAGTGATAGACAGTGAGGAATATTGCTTAAGGCTTCTCTCCCCAACAATTATTATTCCTGAATATTTAAAATCTATTTCTATCCACCTATTTAATTGAGGAATATATTACAGTAGATGTGTCACCCACCAGTCCACTCAGAACCCAGATAAAATCTAAAGCTGCTTCTACAAACACACATTATACAATAGCTACAAGGGGCACATGTTTGCCAAATAAAACACTCGTTTGAGAAAAACAAACATTTTCTTTGGGCATGACAAATCACACATGTTTATTCCAAATGTGTTTCTTCTGCTGGATAACCTCAAAGGGAAATAAGTTGGTTTGGTGCTGGCAGCTTAAGAGGAAGATGTTAGCTATTCCGAGGTCCGAGTCTTCATTGATTCCTTGAATAGGAAAATGGGGGGGAGGGGGATTTCATTTGGAATGAATCCTTGGCAACATGCATTTTCTATGTTCTTGGTTAAAAGTGAATCAGTGAGTGTTTAATCCCTTTTGTGTTAGAGGTACTGAGGCTGATAGGAGTGTATACAGCCGGGGTCAAATTAGTGGACAAAAGAGGAAGCTCTGGAAGAGTTGGAAGGAAAGAGAAATAGGTAACCATCCCATGGAGAGGTTTCACATGAAAGACGTCTAGGAACTAGATCCATGGCACAAATGGAAACACCAAGGAAAAGAGAAAAGCTGGAAGGTTCACAGGAAGAAAATTGGCGGGGAAAGAAGACATTACAGCAAAGCCATGGCAATGGGAATTTAAAAAGCAAGTGCGCTAAATGCAGTGTGGTATCCTGGATTGAATCCTGGGACAGAAAAAAAAAAAAAAAAACAACTAGTGAAATCTGGAGTTGTATTCCTGGGAATGTGCCAGTGTTCGTGTCTTGTGTCTTAGTTTTGACAAATGGACCGTGATGATCTACAATGTTGATGATAGGGGCCTGGGTAAAAGGCACATGAGAACTCACTGGATTGATTATCTTTGTAACTTTTCTACAATCTGAAACTCATCCAAAATAGTGTATTTTGTAAAAGAAAGCCAAGGGTGAGAGATATTGAGTAGAGAGGTACATTAAGCTGACCTGGGGTTTGGGGAGGTGAGGGAGATGGACAGGAAGGCTGGTGCCATATCAGTGGGGACTAGAATGCTGGGCTGCAGAATCTTCATCCTGGTACAGATGGACAAGTTAGAAAGCTCTCTTGAAGGAAACTGTTCCGGGGGAAGATAATATTTTATATTTGTTTTTTCCCCTAACACTCTGAGAATGCAGTGATAGTGGCAAATAAAATCACATCTATCTGTCAAGGGAACTGAGGCTTATGAGTGGATTTGAGAAGAGAAGTTGAGGGAGAAACCCACTTGAAGTTGGCATTTGACTGTGCAGGGGAGTGACCCTGAGAACAGTCCTCCATGGACCTCCCTTTGACAGAAATTCATAGTGAGGTATTGCAAGGGAGGGGGAAGAGCCTTGAAGGCAACAGAAAAAGGAGGTCCAGGAGCCAAGGGAACAGTCATGAGTCTGCATGGCTCCAGAAGTCGAGGGAGGAGAGGATTTCAAGGTAAATGTGGACAATACTGTTAAATGCATCAAAATCCAGCACGTGAATGGGAGCCATACAGATGTCCCTAGGGAGGTAAATAATGGCCATCAAGATAGCCATGTCATTGAAGTGATGAAGACAAAAGCCAGATTATTCTCTTTGAGAAGAGAAGAAATAAATGCAAAATGCACGTTCCACCTTTATTCGAAATTATTCTCCAGAGAGAGAGAAATAAGATGTCAAATAATGGATGCCTCTGTATAAGGAAGAAAGCATTTCATTGTTGTCTTAGCTGATTGTTATTCTTAAAGACAGAAGAGTTTTTTATGAAAGGAGAAAGGAAGGAGGAGACACGGCAGAAGCTAGAGAAGGTAACAGAAAGGAAAGAATGTCCCTTAGGAGCTAGAAAAAAAATAGAAACAAGGTCAACTGTTCAGGCATTGGCTTTGTCTCAACCACCACCACCACCATTTCTCATCCAGAGGCATGATAGCCTCTAATTGCATCCGTTCACATCTTCCTTTTGCCCTATCCCCATGTATTCACAAGTTCAACTGGAATCTTATCATGGGATGCCCCTCCCTCTCTGTAAACACTTTACACCATTGTTCTTTGGATATAGATCAAAATCCTACCAGGGGCTGCCTCTCCGCTTTAATCTCACACCATCCCCTCTCCTCTTCTCTGCTTCCAACCATACTGGCTTACTTCCCACTGCTTGAAAACACTATGGTTTCCTCTTCTGCAGAGCCTTTGTAACATGTACATAATGCTTACTCTGCCTTGCCTTTCTCTTCTGTCTTAATCCCTGCATCCTGTGATCTCATCTCAGCTATCAATACCCAGGTGAGGCCTAAGCTAACTCTCCCATTTATACACTCCTATAACATCTCTTTTTGTATAAAAGCATAACTTGCAGTTCATTCAGTCTCTGTGTGTCTATGTGTGTGCATGTCCACATACACCTGCGTGCAGAATTGAGTCATGTCTCTCTCCCCCATTAAGTTGGAAGTAGCTCAAGGCTATTGGTATGCCATGCTTTCTCGAGTCATTCCCCATGGCCTGCAGATAGCATCCAGAACATGGAAGTTGCCCCTCTTTTGGAAGTTGCTACTAAGACGGTTGTCCAAGTTCAGGTAGTTTCTGTGGTATCTTTGGAATTACCCTCTCTAGCCATCTTTCAAGGTCCTGATGCAGCTTGATGCATCAGCCATATCCTCCTCAAGAGTAAAATTTTTTTTATCTCATTCTTTTCTCATTCATTCTATCAGGACAGTATTTGCCAATAGGAGACATAAATTCCACTGCCTACAGAAAGCAAACAAGGATCCGCTCTTTGGTTTGTCACAATTTCCTATTAAATAGGACATTTCTATAACTTCTGTTACTGGTGCTAATGAGGTGGTGGGGGTGGGGGAGTCTCTACTTGTTAATCTTAGCCTGACATTGACAAGCGTTTGACCATTTTGCCGTGGTGGGACTTAGCAATGGTTGATATGCAGAAATACGTTCTCGGTGTGGTCAGGCCTTTTGGTTTTTGAGCCAAATTCAGCCTAGAACCCTCTAGTGAGACACATGGGTATGTGGGAGGTGTCACTTGACTGGTAGAATCCTGACCTCTTTCTTCTTAGGGCATCCTGCTTAAAGTTTCCTTGCATTAACTAGGACCCGTTCTAAATGGCATCCCCACTAATGAGCAGAAATATTTGTCCCTTTTAGCTGAACAGCTCATAGAAGCAATTAGCATTTAGGGAATTTCTTGTTTAGAAAAAATGCCTGCATCAAATTATCCATTATGGACTAATTTGAAACTGGAGGATAGATGCTCATTTTTCCTTGGGATAGCACCTGCAAACATTCTGGCAATGGGGCTTACAGCAGCTTTATTGTGAGTCGTCATATTTCCTTCATGATATGAGAGAACGGTGGGTAAATAGAAACCCCTCTAACATGAGCATTTTCTGAGGAAGGAGATTACATTCCTTTCGAATTGCTATTTACCTGTCATTTCAGATCTGAAGGTTGAGTATGTTTCGCATGTTATAATTAATTCTCTCATTGCCTTCAAGATCTCTGCCTTTTGGCCACCGTCTGGGAAATGAAGAGTGATGCCATGTGTCAAAAATGAGTACTGTGTCAGAAAAGGGAAGGAGAGGAAACTTCCTGCTGACTGACAGCCACAGTGGGGAAAAGTCTCCTCTATTAGTTGAGGGGAAAACATGGATGCCATGAAATGAAACGTGTTTCTGACTCCACAAATGCTGCATTTCCTTGATAGGAGTCATTCTGATCAATAGGTGATTCTAACACCATTTTTATAAGACGGATATTTGATCATATGGATAATAGCAGTAAAAGTTCATGTTTACTAAATTCTAGGGGCTGTGAAGTCTTTTTTTCTAAGATTTTATTTATTTGAGAGAAAGAGTGAGAGAGGGAGAGCGAAAGAGCATTTCGAGGGGGCACGGCCAGGGGGAGAAGCAGACTCCCCACTGAGCAGGGAGCCCAAT
Source organism: Taxidea taxus jeffersonii (assembly GCA_003697995.1). NCBI lineage: Eukaryota > Metazoa > Chordata > Mammalia > Carnivora > Mustelidae > Taxidea > Taxidea taxus. The sequence goes on along the minus strand of ML110104.1, from coordinate 93,050 downwards.
GAGGGACTCACTCCTGGGACTCCAGGATCAAGACCTGAGCCAAAGGCAGTTGCTTAACCAGCTGAGCCACCCAGGTGCCCCAAAGGGACTGTGTGAAGTCGTTCCATGATTTATTTCATCGACTCCTCCTGACAGCCCTATTTACTGATGAGAGGATTGATGTTGAGATTCAGTTAAATGCCTGAGTTTAGGGGCATCTGGGTGGCTCAGTGGGTTAAAGCCTCTTCCTTTGGCTCAGGTCATGATCTCAGGGTCCTGGGATGGAGCCCCACATTGGGGCTCTCTGCTCGGCAGGGAGTCTGCTTCCCCGCCCCCCCACCCTGTCTGCCTCTCTGCCTTCTTGGGATCTCTGTCTGTCAAACAAATAAATAAAATCTTAAATAAATAAATAAATAAATAAATAAATGCCTGAGCTTATTGAGCTAGAAAAGAGGAGTGCTAGGATTTGAACACAAGCTGGCTAACTCCCGGATCAGAGCTTCACCACTACCACCCCCCATAGATGCTATCTTCTCGTCCCCTCTCTCAAGACCTGTTGCTACAAGCCCCATCTTCCTCAGCTTTCTGTAACTTACAGGTGGTAAGTGGGCTTACCCATGGCTCCTTTGAAAAGCCCCATGTTAGCAACAAAGAAACCATTGCTAGCCACCTGCTCCCAGCGCAGATCTGTGTAGCACAGAGTGAATGTTGTGGTGGTTTAGGACGCTGTCCTCATGTTCCGAAAGAGGAAACAGGACCAAGAGCTTCAAACCGTGTAGCACAGAACCAGGCACCGAATGTGTCCTTTTACAAAAGGAGCCAACAAGGGCCACTGCAGACCAGGGAGAGGCTTTGCCCACATGGGGGAGGCTCTCAGGTGGGTGGGCTGCGGGAAGCTTGACTCAGGTCAGGAGGGATCCCAGAAAGGGAGGGAGTCGGGGCAGGGGCAGTAGTATTCTGGGGGATCCGCAGACTCTGCACTCTGCCTGGGGCCGGCCCTGCTTCAAAGTGAAACTTCCACAGCAAAACTAAATAAAGGAAAGAAAAGCCAAACAGAACAAATTCCCATTTAGTCAGCTTTTACTGTCCTCGGAGGCTCTGTGTTTATGCTAGATCTTAATTATGCTGCTTGTCAAAGACACACTAAACTCCACTGTGGTTGAGGGAGCTATTTTATCTTTTTATCTCTACAGTCAGAAAAGGACTTAGTATGCTGAACCCTACCCTTGATGAGCTTCAAACCTGGAATAAAAGAATGTTTCTCTCTCTCCTTCCCAGTTGTCCCCACCTCTGCCTGCCATCCCTGAACACCTAATGAGGAGGCTTTGGCAGTCTTATGAATAGGCAGAGCCTGGGTGGCCTTGGACAAAACTGGGGAAGTCCACAGGGGCTGCATGAGCATCCCTTGTACAGGCCCCCATAAGCGGCTCCCAGAGCCCAGACCCCTGCATCTGTCCTCCACAATCCCCTCCCCAGTGCTCATAACCCAGACCTCCTGGGGAGGCACTCACCTGTATCCTCCCCTCAGCGCAGGAGTGGGGGGCATTCCTCTGGGCAGGATCAGGGTAGTATTGGGGGGATTACTTGAGATGTTGGATGTACTCGGTGTGCCTTAAATGGCTGAATCAAGCAAGGATGTAAACCCTTTTCAACCCTGTTGTACGCCTTCGGATTAAATCAAGGAGAATGTCTGCAGTGTTCTTATCATCTTCCTTTCTTTTCTTTGTATCTATTTTTACCTTTACTTTCTATTTGTGGCAGGTGATGCTTTTTTACATTTCTTGTGATAAAAAATTTTCTTTTTCAATCGATGCATGTAGGGAAAAAATTAGATTTAAGATCTACTTAAAAAGAGGATCTCAAGAAAAAGTAAGTAAAGGGGAGAACACAATAAGGCAAACGTTGTGAGAATACAGGAAGGACTACCTTTTGACAAAAGTTGTGATCAGGAGGCCCTGAGTCATGCCTTGCTCTAATGCACTATGAACTGATCTGTATCATTTAGGCAAATCCCTTCTTATACTTGTGTATTTTGAGGTAAAGTCAAAAACTGTGCCATATCCTTAACACTAATGAAGCAGTCAGGCAACAAGTTGAGGATCCTAAAGGCAGAATCAAAAGGAAGATCTCTGGAGCAGCTAAGTCTGTAGATTACCATAATCTGTGATAACTGTGGTTTGTGGGGTATCAGACTTCTGGAAGATTTTGGCTTCTTTGTTTGTTTTTGGGTTTTGTTTTGTTTTGTTTTTACCAAAATTCAGATGCTTGGGCCCCACCCCTGGAAGCTCTATTTCACTGGGTCTGGAGTAGGGTGGACGTATGTGCATTTTAATAACTATCCCAGATGACAGATGAGCGCTCTCAACTTAGAATTTCCACGGATGGAATTTGGTCGGTGTTGTAACCCATTGTCATGTGCAGACCAAAGTGAGAAAACACATGTGACTACATTTTTGTAAACGTACAGCCTTCCAGTGTTGAGAGGAGTAATAGCATTAGTGCTTCTAATACTAAATTTAAAAAAAAAATGTCCAAATTACGCAGCCTGTGTCCAGCAAACTCCTAAGTAGCTCGTCAATATCTTTGGCCCCTCAAGACCCCAAGACTGTTTTTGGAAAGTTGAGATGATTATATTTACCCATACAAGGGTAATACATCCAACTGAACAATCCACGGAGGTCCCTTCTTTCTGCATAATGGGTACGTGTTTCTATGCCCAAAGTAATCTCTTAAAAACTTGTTCTTACGGAATGCCGCTGATGTCATACAAGAACTTTGCCAGTTCCCGTTCAAGGCAAGTGTTGAGTCAGGTTTTGCCTCCCCTATTTCCCCCTCGTAGGAGCTTGACAGCCTTTCTTCTCACTGAGCCTGACAAATCTGTTTACCTTCTGGTCTCTGAGAAAATCAGTGGGGTTTGTCATGGAACACCCAAGTCCAGAACATGCTATGATTCATTTCTAATCACTGACATTATCCAGGTGACTTGCTCGAGCCTGGCTTACACAGAGTTTCCTTTCAGCGTAGATGTTTCATAACTAGCATTATCCTGCCATACCCAGAGCCTTGTGAAAATATTTTCAACAGTTAACAAGCAGAGCCTGCAGTTATAATCGCTCATTAGGGCTGCATGTTAGTTTTCAAGTCTTGCAGCACACATAATCTGCTCCTTGATTTCCATTGAATTTCGGTTCTGTTGGGCATCAGCACAGGAATGTTGGCAGCCCCGTGGGCTTTGCCAAGGGCTGCTATCTTTATGTGTGTTTTCCACAAGGCAGTGCTGACTGGAAAATAACACGCCCACCCTATTTGTGTCTCTAGTCACTCTTTGGAGGTCCTTTCAATCATTGCAGGGAATTCTTGATCCCCTAGTGAACGAATTCCTTCAGGGACCAAGTTAATTTCAGAAGATGCTGTGAAAGTTATATCCAGTAGTCCCAGTAGATGAATAGGCTGATTCCTAGAGTTTATTAGATCTTCCTTTATTCCAGACCTTACTTCTGTGTGTCTCAAAACCACGCCTGGAAAAACAATGCTCTAATTCCAGATGATCAGGTTTCAAATAAAGAATATTAAGCAACTAAGGACAGCACTTTTTTTCCCCTCCACATTTTAAAAGTCCTGCATTTGGAGAAAAATACTCTGTCCCCCAAGTCAGTGGGCCAAATGCTACAGGAACTGAGAATATTTTTAGCATTTTCTTATTTTGTAAAGAAATGATTGTGGCTACTGTGAAGTTTTGCGGGGGGTTTGTTCGTTTCTTGGTGGCTTTTATGTAATAAAAGATGATGTTTATTCATCTCTCAGTCAGTAAGTTAGTGCCTTGGCTAACTTAACACTAACATAACACTAACATAACACCATGCCTGGCAGGGTGTTATGCCTTGAAAGTACAACAGTATAGAAGACCTGTTTCATTTCCTAATGGAACGGACCATGAGGAATGCCAGTCTTCTATACAGATAAATACAATGGAGCAAAATGAGTGGCACTAAGAGAACTAGGAACAGTAGGTGAAGAGATAGAGAGAAGGGAGCTGAGACAAAGACCTGACAGATCAATGAGATCCTTTGTTGGGGGGACACCCAAGAAGAATTGGTGTGGAAACTGAGGGACAGAGAACCAGAGATCCAGGAAAGGGAGAGTGATTTTGATTGGAATCAAAAAGTGGTGGGGGTCGGGGGAGGGGTGGGGTGGGTTGTAACTTAAGAGATGATTATGAACTTGCCTCATATTTGAGATTGTTTATATAGACTGCTAGGGATATGATGCTAGATTGACCTAGCTTGGCTGGGGCAGGGGGGGCTAACAAATAGGGCAAGGGTGAGAATAATTAAGTTGGAGAGGAAAACCCCAGGAAGTGTCAGAGCCTTCATTGTTTAAGACCCTGGAGACCTCCATGAGGAGCGTGAGTCAGGACTAACCATATCTTCACACTTAATGCATTTCTTCCAGAACATTTCTTGACCCTTCCATGACTCATCCATGAAAATACCTTTTTCTGTGGGTTACTGGGATCATTAAATGAGATGATAATGTGGAATAACCACCTGAGGGCTGAGGCTGGCAAACAACTTATTTTGACTATAATCATTGAATCCTTCCAGTTCCTTAAAATGTGTGGATTTCTTAAGAACGAATTGAGCTTTAGACTTTCCCCTTTGGGCATCTCAAAATACTTGTTGAGGCATGCCCCACAAGTTCCTTACAGCTTGAGATAATTAAGCCAGTTATGTAGTGGGCAGTGCATACATTGTTTGAAGCTTCTAATGGTCGGCTTCTGTATTGCATCTTCTGATCATTGAAATGGGTTCTTGTTGACCCGCAGCAGAGTGATCAAGCACTCATGATGGTTTGTGCAAGTGTAGATGCATTGTAGTGCAGCTAATGATGTGTGAACAGGGTTCACACCTGTCAACCTTTATTTTTCTTTTCACTATGAGAGTAGCACTTATTTCCTGGGATGCCAAGTACTAACTTGCATGAGTCCTGGGAAGGCATATTAACCCTGTGTATTCAAAAAAAAAAAAAAAATCAAATGAATACCAACTGCAGGCATGTACCACCGGAGACCTGAATACAGACAAAGCTAAGTATCTGACGGAGGAAGCATGGGCAAGAGCCACAAGCATGGACGTGAAAAGCAGCAAATCAGTCATTGCCCCAAATCACTAGTTTGCTCTTAACAAATTTTCTCCCTCTTAGACCATCAGGATCAAATCTGCCTTCCTGGATCAAATTTCTTTAAGGTGGTCATCAAAGACTAAGGGACGTCCTATTGCTCCTTAGCATTGTGGTCTGGCACCTAGAATTCTACCCATCAGAGGTCCTCCAGGGAGGAATGACCTCCTAAGCATATTCAGCTCTGCCTACCCTCACCTTACTGGTTTTCTGTGTGTTTCAACAGATAAATATTTGATAGATGTTGATGAATGCGCGGCTTAAAGAAGGTGTTAGGAATCTTGCCGGAGTCAACCAGGAAGAGTCTTTCATATAGACAGAAATGAGTCAGTGGTAGTTTTCCCACTTTCTACTTTTCCTTATTTCCAGGAACAGTTCTGCTTCCTGTGCTAATATCAGACCATGAAGGAGGACACACCAGACCTGTACAGCTCCTATGGAAATCCAAATTTTTATTACTCAGACACAGATCTGATACTTCGGCGTTTGTGGAAATATTATTTAGAACAGAGGCATAAGTACTTAGGATTCAGAGACTAAACCTCATCTTTCCTTTTTCTGTTTCTTCTTCCTTCCCTCTTTAACTTTTAAAATTTGACTTGCCATTTCTCTTTATGAAGATATGATTTACATACCAAAAAATTCACCCACTGTACATGTACAGTTTAATGATTTTTAGTAAGTTTATACAGTTAAGCAGTCATCCCCCAAATCCAGTTTTAGAGCACTTCCACTGTAGCAGAAATTTCCTTCATGCCTGCCCAATTGATTTTTAATTAGCATACAAAACCTCCTCCAAAACTGGCTGATAGATAATATTCTTTTATTTGAAAACCAAGGAAGCATGTTTTGTAATATCTTATTCTAAAAAATGTATTTATTTATTTATTTTTTAGTTTCTATTATGCTATTATAATTTCTGTGGCATGAGAAGAAAGAGACGGGAGAAAACGATGGTCTTTTAGAGCTGTGAAGTCTGGTTTGCAGAGCTCTTCCTTTCACCATAGCTTGATGTTCCATACTGAGACTGAATGAACTGAAATGAAGCTTGTTACTGGCAGCAGGAAGAAGAACCTATTTTGTGGGTTATACAGGTCTTAAGTTATTAAGCCTTTAGTTGCCAGGTAATTGGAACAGTACTGATAATCTCATCTCCTTGTTGACCATATTCTAGACTGTTTTCTTTAAATGCATTATTTCATTTAACTCTCACCCTGGGCTCTCTCCCTTTAAAAAGATTAGGGAAACTGAGGTTTGGAGAAATGATATGTATTTTTCGAAGTCATTCCACAGTAAGTGGCAAAGCCAGAAATCAGACCCAAGTCTCTCTCAGTTCCTGCTCCCCACCTCTTTTAAAAGTTGCACTTTATCCCATCTCTGGACAAATGAATCAGGGGACAGTCTCATTGTTGGAGCTCTGCTTCTATTGCCGGGAAAGAAAAATTCAAAACATATGGCTCTAGGGGAAAAGTAAGCTAACATCATACTTAACCACCCCAATTTATGGGAATTAAGGAATGATTTCAGGCAAGAATGCTTATGGCCTTGGAATTTCTGAGACGTTGTCTTTTGAACTATGCCCTGTGTGAGGCTGAGTGAGAGGATGAGTCTGTGTTTGGGCAAGCTGCTGCTTGACTCGCCTTTGCTGATTCTCCATCTGGGAATGAACTTCACCGATCTGTGGTAATGTTTGGGGAAGCATCGTGATTTGGTGGCTTGAATAAACTCGGAGGAGGTCATTATTGTATGCCAACTTTGAAGGTGTAAGAGGGACATTGTCTGCAGTGATCTCTCCTTCAGCTAACTCCTCAGTGTTTCACTCATTTGCCACATAGCAGATAAACACTACCGTGTATTAGATTGTTTTCATGTGTGTGTGTTTTATCATCTATCCCTGTGGTTCTCTCAGATTTGCTTAAGCACAACAGTCGTGGGAGCCACTTATTAACATGTGGTTCTTGTCTCCTGAGAAGTCTTTGATACAGTCATCTTGACCAAAGGCTCAGATACTTGTATTTTTATAAGGCTTTCCTGGGATTCTTGGAATGAACCATATTTGGGATTCGCTGGTCTTTAAAACTGTAGCTCTGTAACGGCACTTTATTTCCTAATATCTGGCAGGGTGCTTGGAATAAAGTTCAGTAGCTATTTGTTGACCAAAGGAGGGAAAGGATGAATACTGTAAGATTCCTGAGGTCAGTGATGATGCAACTTATCTCCCACAAGGCTAGTAAAGAGCAATCAATAACAATTTACTGATTGATTAGTTTTGAATCTCTGTCTTCTCCTATGCCTTTGCCTGGCTCTAGGGAGATGGCCATGAATCTGCTTCAAGTCTTGTGTTCTGAGAAGCCTGATGCCTCTTTAGTGGAGGTGAGGTGTTGAGGGTGGCATCCAGGAACCAACCTGAGTAGTTTCACGGGTTCACTTCTCCTAGAAACCCAAGGAGAAAACCAATTCCCACATTTTGCAAGTTTATTTTGCTGTAGTACAATGAATAATTGTCCTGAGGGGACTAGATGGCATCAGAGAGTATTAATCTTAGATTTTCATTTCCTGTAAAATAACTTTCCACTTATTACATTCAGTGAGAATACTTTGGGTTTCAGGAAATATGCATATTTTATCACAGACAGTCCTAAGTGTGCTCCCAAATGTATCTGAAACTCTGGTGTTAAGAAGGGCAGGTGCAGGCAATTGAGTGAGTGGGAGGAAGCCTGTTCAGGCTGTGAGAGGGCTGGCAGGACAGGTAGGACCCACTCACAGCCAGCACATCAGTGCCTAACTTTGGTCTCCTTGAGCCCCTAAAATTGTTTTTCAGTAGCAAAATAGTAAAAATAAAAATGACAGTAATGATCATTATGAACGAGCTAGCACTTCTCAAACTGCTGATTATGGTGCAGGCGTTATACTAAGCTTTTCAAACACCACGATCTTCAGTGGATCCTTTATGAGAACCCAATGGAGTAAAGTAGTAAATGACACAGGTGAGCCCCTCCACTAAGACTGAGGTTGAGATAAAAAGAAGTATTTTGTTCAGAGAACTGAAACTAAGTCCAGGGGTAGCTCCAGGAGAGTTGGATTTCTGAGGCTCACACCATATCCCAGGACCCTTCTTTTCCCTGTGGGCTTTCTCTGTGGTGATCAAGATCAACCCCATCAACTTCAGCTTATATGGTCTGAAGATCCATTTCCCATGGAAAAGAAGATTCACTTCCTGCAGAATCAGGGAAGTCCATGAGACCGCCTGCACTTCTGACACCCATTGCCAAGTTCAGGGGACCCCAAGATCACCATCAGTTTTGATAATTTGCCGGGAGGACTCACAGAACTCACTGAAAGCTATTAAACTGAGAGTTATGGTTTATTACAGTGGAAGGATACAGACTAGAGTTATGGGAAGAGACTCATGGAACAGAGTCTAGGAAAATTCAAGTAGTGGAGTGTCTAGTTGTGCTCCTTCAATACAGTCATGGACAGAACTGACTTTTCCTAGCAACGGTGTGTGACAATACACACAGCGTGAGACAACACACACAGCATGCCAGCCAGGAAAACCTCTCCCAAGCCCTGGTGTCCAGAGTTTTTACTGGGACTCAGTTACAGAGACACAGTTGACCATCCATGCAGCTGATCTTTAGTTTCTAGTCTCTCCAGAGGTCAACCTGATCCACACAGTTCAAAGCTCCCACCATAAATCACGTTTTTAGACTATCCATTATAGCCCAATGCTGCCAGGTGAACAGAGATGCTATTGAGGCAGGGCATTCCCAGGACTTAGAGATTACCCCTCTGGAGCCAAGGGCAAAGGCTGGACAGACTTCTTTTTGTATTACACAATTCCCCAACTTTTCCAAAAACAGCCCTGGCCTCCAGTGTGGTCCTGGGTCCATCCCTAAGCCAATCCTTCTGGCATGGAGAGGAAATATGCCACCTGGCTTGGCCTGGGGGCAGGAGTATTCAGCAGGCCCACTACATAAAGGAGGAAGGAGGAGTGTTTGTCCTCAAAGAATGTTGGACATTGATCAAAATCTTTTCAATAGTAAATAAAAGGATGAAAGTCTGTGTCCGGTTATAAAAGGACTCCACACAGTAAATAAAACACCCAGTTCCTTTTATTTTGATTTAAGTGGAAGTCATTAGCAAGTCCATGGGACTTAGTAAATGTAATTTTTTAAAGAGACAGAGCCTCTCAAAATATGACACGTGGGACTTAAGAAAGAGGCTCACTAGTAACAGGTCGCCGAGGAGGCTCTGTAGTGATTGCTCGTGCAGTCTCCCACCAAGGAATGAGCTGTCTGTCTCATTTCCCTAGAGCAATATGAAAACACCCTAGTGCTGTGGTTCCCAAGCTTGTCATATGTTAGAATCTTCTGAGGAGCTTTTAAAAATTCTAATGCCCGGATCACACCTGGCACTACTGAAATCAGAATGGCTGGAAAAGGGATCCAGTGATCTCTCTTTTTGTAAGGATCCCTGGGGATTTCCATGGGCAGCACTTTGGAAACTACTGTCCCAGAGTATTAAAACAACACAAACTCTACTTCTGAACACTAGCTTCCGGTATGGCCCAATCACCAGTCAGAAGAACTGATTCTGAGAGTCAGCAGCTTGTAGGGCAAAACCCGGGTTGGCCAGGTCTGGGTTCAAGTCTGACTTTACGTTCACTAAATGTTGGTTCTCGAGCAGGTGTCTTAGCCTCTGTATGGTTCAGTTTCCCCATCTGTGAGGAACCTCTACTCCAGGGAATATCTGAAAGAAAGAGGAAGTGGCTGGCATAGCAAATGTCACTTCTTTTCCTTCCACTGTCACATTTTTGGTCAGAGAGAGTCCTCTAGTTTTTTTTTTTTTTTTCCTCCTGCTTTTTAGATGCTGTTGCTTTGTGTTGTTGTTTGGTTTGGTTTTTAACATGTCTACGTAAGGTTTTTTTGTTCTGTTTTGTTTTTCAATTCTATCTCAGTCAGTGATACAAAGGTTTGAGGTTTTCTTTGTTGTTAAATATATTTGTTCCCTTAAGTATTGAGTACCAACAGGGGGTGCTCCTTTCAGTGACTTCTCTAAGCAAGATGTATTAAATATCTATGACAATATTTCATCAATCCTAAAATACATTCACTTGCAAAATAACTCACTGTTACTTTATGTATGAATAAGAGAGGAAAAACCTTGGCCAATGACACTCTAACATGCCACCAGTTCCAAGAGGAATTCCTATTTCATAAATGTTAAAATGAACAAGGAAATGTACATCCTGGAGTTGGTGAGATGCGGTATCCTCCCGGAGTTCAGGCATTGAGACACAGAGCTATACATACTCCTGATTCAGTCGTCAAGGCCAGGAAGAACTAAAACCCACAGATGGCTTCAATCTTCCCTCTCGTGAAAAGAGAGTTGATTTCCAGTTTGATGAGGAGAAAATTCTTTTTTATGGCTCTTTTAGATCATTTAATGTCATACGCTGATCACTGTTTCACCTTTGAGAAATACAGTGCCCTGTTCAAATGGTCCCCATTTTTAAATCACATTTCTTAAACACGGCCAGTTTTAAATGGCTGTACATCATCCCACGCATGGATGGGAGAGTGAAAATGTCTCATTATTTCAGGAGATCACATAAGCCATGATACAGGAAGGCAGGAGGCAGGAAGTTAGAGGGAATTCAATTTGATGATCACATGGTCTTTCTTTCTCAAACCTCCCCATTCAACGGAAGATCTTATGTTGTGATCCCAAATGGGTCAAAATACAAGCTTGGAAAATTTTTTGTGAAAAGAGCCCTTTGCTTTTACATTATATATTATGTAATATATATATGTATATATTATGTATATAAAATATATGTAATTATATATATTATGTATATACATATATACATAATAAATGTAATATATAATTAAATATATACACATATTTAATACAGATATGTCCATTTCTCTCTCCTTACATTAAAGCCTGCTTGCCCAGGAATGTGCCTATGTTATACATTTCCTTTCTTATGTAGCTGATTAAATATGTCCCTGAGGAAAAGCAAGGTGTTTGGAGTGATTTAGGGACAGGTGAATAAACAGCAATTCTGACTCAACCTGTTGAAATGAAATCTTTGTATTTAGTTTGGGAAGTTAATTTTTTGATGATGGAAGAATATTGTTGGGGGGGGGATCACAGAAAAAAGAGCACAAGACAAAAATAATAGCCACTTCGATTCCAAATGAGAATCCTACTAATAGCAACTTGGTACACCATGCTGGGGCCAGCTCCAGCCAAGAGAACTTTCCTTTTGAAGGTAAGCAATTTAGAGAATGACTCTACTCTACTGTATGGTAGGAGGATGGGTGCCAAAATTAGATCTTTAAAGAAATAATCTTATTAGCCCCTCTTATTAAGGAAGCCTCTGCAGTGTGTAGACTTTGAACCTGCCTGATAAAAAGCAGGTCTTGTCAAACAGCTCACAGCTCCTAGTGAAAAGGTTGAACTTTGTTGGTTTAGATCATGGAATCCAAATGCAAACATGTTTCTAAGCTTCTGTTTGCATACTGTGGAAGAAAAAAAGACTTTCTCATTTTCTCTGACTCCAAGGAGATGGCATCTCCCACCGAAATTACTAAATCGCTATGTTAATGGCACTCACAGAAAGGCAAAAATTTTCCTGCAGAATCTGAAATTTAAAGCTTCCCATTGTTATTGTTTGGGACCTTTTATTTGACTCTTCATTTTTTTCTTCTTTTTTCTCTTAACGGACCCTGGCCCTTGAGTTTCCCAACCATTACATTTCCAAGCTGACCCTGTCTGAAGTCGTAAGGCTGAGATTTTGACAGCTTTGTCATTTTCATAGCTGTGAGGGTTGATGTCAAGCTTACAGGATTATTGCTCTCCACGAAGACTTCACTACGTAATCAAGTGGAAGGTCAGGAAGATAGAAAAAAAAAAAACAAAAACAAAACCACAAAACTCTAATTAAATCAGGAAGGGCTGACTTGTGCCTATAAAAAAATTAAAAAAATAAAAATCTTCCAATTTCATGCTTGGATCCAAGTGCAACAATTGGCTGCAGTCAGGGGCCTCACTTGCCGTGATGGACAACAAAAAATTGCCATTTAAGTGAGCACCTCCTTGAAGAAATAGCTTCATTCTTTGCTTCTACTGTGCTGTAAGGCTCTTCTCAAATCAAATTAAGAAAGGCAGGGTAACACATAGCTCCATTAGAGGAATAGAAGGGGGAGAGCAAGCTTTTGCTGGCATCTGCTGCTTTTGCTCTAAAGACATGTGGCTTCTGGGTACTGGCCCAGTAGGAAATACAACTGGACAGCAGTAGTGCCCAAACAGAATTAAAGGAAAACACAAGACCTATTCTCCTGCAAACAAAATTGAGAAGAGCCTGACCACAAATTTTTGCATAAAGTCTCACTGCATTAAGGAACCAAGCACCTCATGGGATTCCCAAACTACTTTAATCCATTTTAGTTCAGCACATCCTATCTGAGACCTACTATGTGCCAGACATTAGCTTGACACTAGTGGTTCAACAAAGTCATTGGCAGGAGCATCACAGCTGTGGGGGACAGGTGAGCAAATACTAGGAATATATGACAGTAAATACAATGATAGTGCAATACTAATAGCTTTTTAAAATTGAGCACATACTACATGCCATTCACGGTTCTAAGTGCTTTACAGGGGACAGCTTGTTAAACGTAAAGGTTAGACTAGGATGCCTGGAGCACAAAGGACATGAAAATCCCATGAAAGATGGTGTCTGAATCGGTTTTGAAGGAAGTATAAGAATTATATACTATTCTGTAGAAATACAGGAATGAAAGAAAACCCTTGCTAAATAGAGAAAAGGCCTGAAGTATGCACCATAAGATATCATCCAAGAAATAGGGTGTTCCTCCTGCCGCATAAAATGAGAGGCAGGTGGTGGGAAAGAGCTGAAGATACTAGGCCAGAATGAAGGCTTTGTCCTATAAGTGATGGAACGAGTAGAGAATTTGTGAGTAGGGATGATGTTCAGATTTCTACATTAGAAAACCTCCCTGAGATCCAGAATCGCTCCTGTTCCTGTTGAAGTAAGAGCAGTGCAGGTTGGCTCTGGGGCTGTCCCTTGACACCTCTTCCCCTGCCTGAGGCACTTGTGTGGAGCTCTCAGGGATCAGAAACTGGGACATTCCATTTGTTGATTAAAAATGAAAGGAATCAAGATCTTTATTTATTGGTGAATCCTGCCCATGGAAACATAATGCTTCTGTATCAAATTTGATTCTTAGAAAGCATCGCCTTCTTCAAGCAGCAACCTGAGTGTATACCACTGACTATCTGTGGGAATGACACCCCTTAGACAGTTAGCTGGAAATCACATTAACTCCTACCTGCCTTTCCACTGGACTGTGTGTGAGGCCATCTGTGTCTCATACTTATAGGTCACAGAAAACCATCATGCTGAGAGATGTCTATCTTTGATGGCCAGTAACATGACTGACTGACAGGGCAAAGGACAAAGGTGGTAGCCAGGGGCACCGGCGGGTGGGGGGGGGGGGAGTGGATAGAGAGGCAGCCGTAATGTGTGAGCCACACTGAGGTGTCTAGGTGGGAGCACAGACCGGTGATGATGTCCCCAAGACTTACCACTGCAAGAAAGGTAGGCCATCGGGGATAAGATGATGAGCTAATGTGTGTCAGTTTAGAAAGTGACATTCATTTCTTCCCTAACCTTTTTGCTGCAGGTTAAACTCTCCTTTGTGTTTCTATAAACCAGGTGCTGGAATTACAAAGTTTGCTTCCTATCCTGGAAAGCAGGCAGGATTCCTTGCCACCCTTGCTATGGCTAGTGGCTCCCGTTTTTTCAGGGGTCTGGACATTGTATCCTGGAGAATGAAGTGCGCATCCCAGTTAGTGGGAATGAGGCTGAAGTTGTTAAGACAATGTAAGTCTCTGAAATATGTCCTGTTGTGGAAGGAAAGGAGTCCAGCCAACCTATCTGAATGACTTGGAGGGCCTTCAGTGGATGGAGGAATATTATGTAATTGTCCAGGTTTCTGAGAGGTGCTTTACTAGAGAGGTGACCAGTTGTATGGTAACAGACCATGCAAACACACATGCGCAACTAAGCAAAGCCCTGGGAAGCACTGTGCTGTGGTGGAAAGGGTGGTCAAAGAGCAGGGAGAACCCCCACCTGTTCCAAACTTGCATTTTGCTGCTGAGCTTACAACTGGGGCAGCATTTTCTTTCTCTACTCTTCTCAATAGTGCCACGGTACAAGACAAACCTTCAGTGGATCGTCAGCCCCAACCTCTCTGGCTGAGTCTGCAGCCTGAGCAGCAGCAATTGAAGCCACCCCCTCCTCTGTCTGCTGGCCCCCACTCCATAGATTTCTCAGGAGCAGAGCTCTGGCCCCCATGGTCATTTCAGGCCTGTAGAGCCTTCCTAAGTCCTAACCATATATCAGCTTTCTAAATTAAGAAGGTGATGAATTTTTAAATTCTTGAACCTGTGCTGTAATAACATTTCCACCATGCTACACATTACAATGCAAGAAGGCTACAGATACATTTTCTTTGGACGCTGAGACCATGAAATATTGATGGGGGAAGGGAGCGTGGCTGTGGTAGTGAGGTTCGCCCACAATGAGCGCTTCTCAGCTCAGATTCTTATTCTCCATCTTTCTCTTCTGACACTGAGGATGGGAAGGAAGCCCCAAATCCACGATACCCAAGGCTAGTTCAGTGAAAGCTCTTAAAAAACTCTGCAGTGAAATCTGTCTAAAAAGGTCTTTATCGGGTCTCCAGGGGCCAATTGCTAGTGCAGCTAATACACATTTGATCTATACAGATGATTTTCCCTTTGTCCCCAAGGGAACCTCTACAAACACTTTGGATTTACATGGTGCCAAGCCCAAGTAGCCTGTCGGAAAACAAATAGCATTTTAACACATTGAAGCATCAGTTCCCAGGATGAAAAAGTAGCATGTGGGCTCTTCTCTGAATTTTCTATCTGTGCTATAGGACATAATCAAACTTCATTCTTAGAGCATTTCTTTTCCTGGTGACATTTCACTCTGAGGCACTGCATTCTGAAGAGAAAAGGGCACAAAGTAGAGACTCGGCTGGCTCAAAAGGAAAAGAATAACATTTCGTCTCAGACGTTATTTCCAAACACATGTTTGAGTGTCATGTGAGGACCAGTAGGGGTGGTACAAATATGCAAAACATCCTGAAGGGGCACCTCTTTGAAAATGTGATATTGATCTATTAATTGTATTACATGTTAGAAATTATGTATGTGTGTTTGTGTATGGATACGCACACACACACACAGTTGTGGTTATAGATAGCTAGCACTTCTAAGCCGCAATTTCATAGATATTATTAGCTAGGATGAGGTAAAGTTGAAAACAGTATTTTTCTTCAAATGGACTTACTAAATGAATAGAGAGCTGAGGGTCAGATGGAATGGTGGCTGCCGTAGTTTCAGGGAAGGACTGGATGAATCGCAAGTCTGGAAGGCAGTAGGAAAATGACTCACACTTGGGAAATGCTGATCTAGGGAAACTCCCCACCTATCTAATTAATGGGAGAGTCAGGGCCAGTGGTGACGAGCGTGGATCGTTGAGCGTACATCCCCAGGTTGAGACAGACTATAACTGATTCCCTGTGGCTCACCAGGATTTGAATCTCAATTCCCTTTATCAGAAGTCCTATTTTCCTTATGGTTTTAAGCAGAAAATTGCATGTGCATGGTGCCTCCATCGGATGTGTCATATCAACCCTCCTCACGATGAAATGATGTAAGACAGGATATTACAGGTCACTCAGGAGACAGGCCATTCAGAGAGGGAGTCCTCCAAATGGGTGGGCTCTGCCCTGGGTTCACAGGTGCAAGGAGAGAATTTGTAACTCTCTCAGGATGTGTCTGAGCCCATGATAGAAAAATGACGACAGCAGTGCCTAGCCACTGAGTCTTTAGTATCAGCCAGCCGCGGCACATTAACCTTCAGAAGAGCTAGGGGAATCAGGTACCATTATTCTCCCTGGTGTATTTACGGGAGAGCTAAAGTTAGTGACATATAACAGCAAGGAGACCCAAATCCAGTCTGTCTGACGAAGAGGTTGGATTGCATTCACAAGTCCCAATAAGAGGCCACTGTCCAGCTGTGAACACTTTGGGGGAATGACTGTTCATGGAGCTGTTGGTGCCGTTCACAATGGGCATTTGAAAATCCTACAAAGCCTTCTTTAGAGTAGTGTCCAGATTTCAACTTCATCCCTGGCAACAGGAAATCACAGAATAAGAAAACGTTGACCATGATCTTTTTTCGGGTATGGCAAAGGGTGAGAGAGTGGGGTGGGGGGTGGTTGGTGTAGGAGAAAGAAAAGGCAGAGAAAATAATAAATCCATATTTTTAAAAAAAGGAATATATGGGCCAGGGTTGTCTTTCCAGATCCATAGTCCTAACAACACAGTGTCTATGGTATAGTCCTAATGACATGAGGGAAATACGCATTCTCCTCCATCTTTTTTCTGACCTATATTATAAGGGTTTTGGACTAAACGACCTTGTCAGTCCCCTTAAAATACTTTGAATCTACACTAGGGTAAAAGCAATTTATTTTAGTTTTGCTTTTGAACGTGCAGTGTTCGGAAGAGAGAGTTGGGTTGGACAGTGGTTGCTAAAACACTAGGGGAACCTTGCCTTCACAGGTGGCTCCATCTGGAAAAAGACAACAGAGCCACACCATCATAAATGATCCCAGGAAAGGTTATATAGGGTTTCTCCTTCCAGAGCAGGGAAGAGGGCATGACTCAGGGGAAAGGGCCCACATTTCATCCCATCCCAGTTCTCCCTCTTTGGGCTCTATACCAGAAGCCTTTTGTCTTCTTGCCCATGCATAGACTTGGAATGTTGTGGGAAAAACCAGCTTTCTCATTCAGCCTCTGTACACAGCAAAATGTTATGAGTCCTCTCCCTAAAGAGCTTAACTGTAACCTCAAAGAATACGATGACTGCTTCCCTTTTGCTTCATTTAAGAAAGTTACTCAGATGGAGATCATACAGTTTCCAAATCTTCTCTGCCACTTTAATTTCTTACACCACCAATCTGAATATAGCTTTAAACAATTGGTTTGCTCTAAGGAAACAGGAAGTCAGTGCCCCAGGCAATTCCTTGCATTGTTCTGGACGCAATGATAGTTTCTCAATTCTGCCAACAACATTCACGGAGGCCTCTTAGGTAGTCTGAACAGTAGGTATTTAGGGATATTCATCATTAGGTATTGGGTTTGAGCTTCCACAGAGGGGAAAAGAAACAAAAACAGAATTTAAAGACCACCAAGAGTGTCTTCATATTATTTACAGAAACAGAGAAAAGCCTGTGTCCTAAGACTAGCATTCTAACCTTCCCTATTATAAAAGTACAAAGGGCCCAACAAAGTCAGAATTCCCCTCGGATGAAGTATACCTGGTAGGAGAGGAAATTTTCCACTCAATGCTGGCTAATTTGGTACACAACATGGAGGGGGAAAATAAGGGTAATGTTAACTTAATGAAGCAAAAGCGTGACTTGCATCAGAAAGCGATTAGCTGGGGCGCCTGGGTGGCTCAGTGGGATAAAGCCTCTGCCTTCGGCTCAGGTCATGATCCCAGGGTCCTGGGATCGAGCCCCGCATCGGGCTCTCTGCTCAGCAGGGAGCCTGCTTCCCCCTCTCTCTCTCTGCCTGCCTCTCTGCCTACTTGTGATCTCTCTCTCTCTGTGTCAAATAAATAAATAAAATCTTTAAAAAAAAAAAAAGAAAAAGAAAGCGATTAGCTGTGGTGATCTGTGCAGTGAATAAAGCCCGGCCATGTTACAACTTGATTTGGCTGCTGTGTTTCAGAAGAACTCATAATTCATGTCTCAACTGGAGAAAGAGCTTCAGCAAATGATGCAACATATCGCCTTTTTGTTCAAGTGGTTTGACAAAAAAAAAGAAAAAAGGTGGCGTTGCTTGAAACTCTGAGAAAGGGCCTTGATGTCCATGAGGTCCAACTGTCCATCAGATGTTGTCACAATGTGTGTGGGTATTTCTCAGCAGTGAAAAGTAGTAGACCCTATTTATTTTGAAGACTTATCATTTGGGGAGGCCTTGTTTACGTAAACAAGAGGAAGTGATTCGTGCTTAAAAATAACTACATGTTCGAGACAGTTTCGTGATTGTTTATATAGAACTAAAACGTAGTTATTTGCTAACTATATCATTAGAGAAGAGATTCATGGGCAAAACTCTGTATTTTTCAAAGATATTAATAACATATGCAGGCTTTATAAATTATGAAGTTTGCAGTACAGTTTTCTCATTTGAAAGATTTAGAAACTTCTAGCAAAACCCGTAGATGGTAAAATGGCTTAGTGAAAACTGTAGAACCTCATTTATTGAAAAACTTAAAATCAAAATTTAAAATAACCCCTTTCTGGAAAAAAAAAAAATCCCACTAAGCTCATCATGAGGTATTGGTCCCATAAGCACTTTATTAAAGCAAAGAGACTGGATTGGAAGGTGACAAAGAAACCAGCTGTGAGTTCCACTGGTTTTATGTTTAGCCTTGTGTGGTGATGAAGGAGCATTTGAAAGGTAGTCAGACCTCTGCATTCCAGCAAAGTTGTGCTGGATGACATGAAATTGAGTGAGTCCCTTCATCTCTCTAGTCCCCCTTGTCCTTTGTCATTAAGATGCCAGTTTTCTATTAGATTGAGGCTCTCAACCTCTGTTGCTTGTAGCTTGTGGTTAAGTAGATAGGGGATTCTGGAGGATGGGACTTCAAGCCCCTTCCCCCCCACCCCACCCCATCTCAAGTAGAGCAAGCCCTCTCTGGCTATCAAAATTCTGAAATAGGTTTAGTTTACGGTTTAATCAGCAGAAAGGTGTTCAGTTGCTTTTTTTTTTTTTTAAGATTTTTATTATTTGACAGACAGAGATCACAAGTAGGCAGAGAGACAAGCAGAGAGAGAGAGGAGAAAGCAGGCTCCCTGCTGAGCAGAGAGCCCGATGTGGGGCTCAATCCCAGGACCCTGGAATCATGATCTGAGCTAAAGGCAGAGGCTTTAACCCACTGAGCCACCCAGGTGCCCCTTATTGTGTTCAGTTGCTTTTTATTAAAATGTTGGAATTCCCTTTAAAAAAACAAATTCCCCCTTAATACTCTGTTTTTATACTCGAGTTTTTATTGGCCTCTATCATGAGGCAGCTACTGTAAACAAGTTTATCGAAGGTAAATGATAATGATAACTGCAGCATTTTGCACACAGATTGTTAGTAATGATCTGCATGCTCAGGGAACACTTAGAGAGGGGGCTCAGGCATCTGTGAACCAACCAATGTAAGTTTTGTTCCTTTTGATGGATAATCTTTTGAAAATTCATAATAACCAAGGTTTATTATGAGCTCACAAGGTGTCAGGCACCGAGTTAAATACCTTTTATTTCTGAGTCCTCAAAATTCTAGAAGTGAGTTTCATTACGCATAGTTTACAGATATGAAAATTGAGGGTCAGGGAGTATGAACAGCTTGTCCAAGGTGACAGGTGAGGAGATGATGGACAGAACCTAAGGCCTTTCCCACCTTGTAGTTCTGCAGGGTAAAAAGAGGGTCGCCAGGGGACCTTCCCTAAGACTTCTAGTCTTCAGTCAGCCTCTAAGTTATTATGGCTTAGTTCTTGGAGGAATAAATGATATTCTGGAATAATATCAAGGAATCATCTCCATTCTTGTCACTCTAGTTAGTTGCTTCTGAGTCCTTTCCAGGAAAAAAATTACAATGTGTATTAGTCTCCTTAGTGGCAAGAATAAGAGGAACCACCTCAAGTTGAAAGCATAGTTGTGCTCTCATGTGGCCAAGGCCTCTTGAAGGGTCAGTGGACTGGACGACCCAGCATTTGGGGGGTATGAGGAGCCAATACTACAACTTTGAAATCATCTGACAGGGCAACTTGTATTTGCTTTCCCATGCATCAGATTTTTGGGCATCTGGGTTATATGATTGTGTGGTGTGTGACTGTGTGTGTGTGTGTGTCTGCAAGTGCATGTGTGTGTGTGTGCTATCATGCTGCCTCTCATCTGTTTATTGCCAAGGGATGTTCTGCTTCTTCACACACCATAGCAAATTCCCCATTGCTTTGCGATGGTATGTATCAAAGAGTAGGTTTGGGGCACCTAGGTGGCTCAGTGGGTTAAAGCCTCTGCCTTCATCTCAGGCCATGATTTCAGGGTCCTAGGATCAAGCCCCACATCGGGCTCTCCACTCAACAGGGAGCCCGCTTCCCTTCCTCTCTCTCTCTCTCCTGCCTGCTTCTCTGCCTACTTGTGATCTCTGTCTGTCAAATAATAAATAAAAAGTCTTAAAAAAAAAAAAAAAAGAGTGGGTTTGCCCCCTTTGGGCTCTATTCTACTGACCTACACTGTATTCCCTACCATAGTTTCCATCTCAGACACCAGTTTTCCATCCAAGGTGTCTGAGTTGGGATGGATGTCATTAGATATGACAGTCCCTCAAAAAAATAAAAGCCTGGCCAATGCGGGAATGCACATTCAAGGGAAGCCTTTGGAGAGAAGCAGGTTGCTCTTTTCTCCTTGTGTTCCTGGATGGGACAACTGACTTTGCCCAAGCTGACTTCTTGCCTAGATAAACTGACTTAACTGTGAGGTCCTGCCAAAGGTTGTTTCATTAAGCAGTGCCTGGGGCTTTCGCAAAGTGAAGTCACCTCTGCCTGCCAAACAGGGACTTTCTAGCTAGACACCAGGGGAAATGCCTTGCCTTCTCATGACTCCTACAGAGGAGGAAGCTCCTGTCCTCATCCTTCTTTTTCTGTGCCGGCATACTGTTCTTTCTTCCTGTGCCTAACATGCCCGGCTCATAACGTGTTGTCGAGCTACTGCCAAGAAGGGAAGTGGTGGACTGCGACTTGGAGATTTGTTCGTTTTGCCGAAGCAGAGACTTGGGGACAGAGTCATTGCTCCACTTGGCGAAATCAGTGGTCTTCCCATGTAATGCTGTGACTTGGATGGGGCACCAAGGAGCCTTTGTTGGGTGAGCATGATTGCTCTGCATCTAGCTTGGAAGGTTAGTCATGTTGCCAAATGTGCCTTACTTCCCTTAACAGCCTGTTCTAAATCAATCTTCCATGAATTCATCAAAACGGTTTTTTCCTAGTGCTTCAACTTGACTGTTTCCATATCCGCACCCCTGGCCCAGGGTAGCCACTTGCAGGGCATTCCCTGAACTATTCTCTGAACTTTCCTCCCTGGAGTGTGTCTGTCTGCTCCAGAGAAAGTGTCCTTTCCCCCTGGTTCATTTGCCATCGTGGCCATATTTCAATGCTCTCTTGGCTCCTAATAGATGAGTTAGGACATGCTTCAAAGTGCTCCTGTTTCCTCTGAAAGAGGTTGAATCTGGGAAGGGGGCTGGGGGAGGAATATATGTGGGAATGGTTTAATTGTATCCATGAGGATTCTTAGTAATCAGGATGCCAGTGTGTGTTTTCCAGAGCCTAGAGCTGACATAAATAATGTAGCGTACCTCGCTTTGTGCAGGCTTGCTGAGGAATGCTGATGGAGAAAAAGCCAAACTGGGATCTGAAGCTCCCGGCTCCCCGCACAGCCTTTAAAATCTTTTTATTGAGTAGCAGTTTTGAAACTGCAGCCAGGGCCTTGGCGGGCTGTGTATGCCGGCAGAGGCGGACGGACGAGTCACTTTGGAGGAAGGCGCCTCACTTGGTTTTTAGAGAAAGAGAATCTAGAGCAGCTCGGGTGGCTCCGGCTAACGATTGGTTAATTTCATTTTGCCTTCTTAATCCCAGAAGGACTAGGACAGCTCTGTCCAGGCCCTGAGAGCCGGGTAAGTGTGCAGCCGTTGCTAACAAGATATGACTGGCCCCTCAAACATTGTTAAAAGCATCTTGCTAGCCTCTTAGAGCCTCTTGCCTTGATGGTAAGAGCCAAAGGAGCTTTTGCGGGACAGCTAACCCCAAATGAAGTCCTGCAGCTTAAACTCATTTAAAGGCGAAGTATGCACTAGGGAGAACAAGGGGGACCACAAATGCCACAGTTCATTTGCAGGAGGGAAACAAATGTGTCTTTACGTGGGATTTTTACAGGAGGTCTGCCAAGCCAAATTTCCAACTGAAGCATCTTCCAGATTTTAATTTAAAGTGTAACTCAAGCCCTGTCTGGGGCACCAACCATATAAGTGAATGAAAAGATGGGTGGGGAGTAGAAGGATGTTAGAAATAATTCTCTGTTGCTCAGGGTAAGGGACAGGTTCTGGGCGCTCAGTAAAAGAAAAAAGTCAGCTATTCCTTGCTTATACTCTGGTGGTTTAGAGAAGGACCTCAGGGAACATTTGTGTTTTTTTTGTTTTTCCTTTTGATTAAGGCATTTGGGGTCTAGAAAAGAAGATTAAAGCAGGATCCGTTTAATTTATTTAGTTTGCCTCACAGACATGAAGCTTCAGAATGGTAAGTATCAATTATCTTCCTACGGGGCGGGGGGGACATGTGGGGAGAGGGGCTCTCAAGCAGGTGTTCTGAGCAAGGACCTGTTAGCAGATCCGGGCTGTTATGTAGCTTTGGCCAGTGGTCGGAGTTGATGTGTGGACCCAGAGAAAGCACTAGTGACAAGTTTGGTTGGACTGGGAGGGTCTGTGCAGCTTGCCACTTACAGGATGATTCTCTCGCTCTTGCTGGCTTGGCAATAAGGAGACCTCATTTAGACACCGCATTTACCCACTTAGGTCACAAGAAAAATGTAAAAATATTCAGATACTTTCATCATGGAATGTGTGTATTTTTTTTCCTTTTAAGTTGCTACATAGTTGTTCTGGCTCTTCTCTGCATTTAAAAAAAGTATGATCTAAATGTGTTTTATAAAATAGTACTTGGAAATTTTGTCTGTGTTATGATCCTCTGAATGTATTACTAAGAACTCTCAAACTTTTAGCTATCTGGTTAAACTGGTGGAAAAGAAGCACTTTTTTTTTTTCTCAGCCTCATCCCATCGTTTCCCAACAGTGCCCAGATTTTGTTTACCTGCTATTTTAAAGTCCTCCATCCAAATGTGTGTTCAGTAGACACTAGAGCCCCACACCCTCCTCTCTGCTTATGCAAATGCTTTCTATCCCAGATCAGAGTGGTTCTGTCTTGTTTTCCCTGCTGGTTTCTGTCGCCCTGGGTAAGGGAAAGGGGGTCGAAATGTCTTTAGTCTGAAAGATCTCCCTCAACAGTTCTCTAGCAATCCTTTCGTTCTTCAGGCAATAGCAGGCACATCTGTGAAATGGGCTTGAGACCCGATGAAAACTGTAACGCCTCGGCCCTCTAGAAGCTTCTCAGTCATGCTTGCAAATACTTGACAAAAGTTGTTGTAGTAGAGGTTTAGCCGAGGGGTTGTCTGTAAGCGGTTTTCTGTAAGCCTCGGATGAGAAAGACTTTAAGTGCCTCCCCCCTGCAAACTGATTGCTTGTTGGTTTTTATTTATAAGTGCATTAGAAGAAAGCACATTTTAACTGCAGAAAGAAATACAATACATCTAATAAACAAAACTCGGTTTTTATAACCTAAGAAGTGACCTGAAGGAATGTGAGGAATTGATAGAAGGCTATGGTTCTCGGGTGCAAAGTCACGGCTTCATGTTTAATTTAACAAAACATTAAACATTTCATGTTTAATTTAATGAAACATTAGAGCACTAGGATTTGTCACCTTCATGACAGAATGTCAGAAATGTGGGATAGTTTCAGAATATATGTTCTTTCTGAAGAATTCACATATGACACTGGAAATGTTTCATAGCTGAGGACCCATACTTTTTTCTAGGGGTCTCCCCCCCACCCCGATAAAAGCAGGAGAAGCAAAAAAGCAAGTAAAAC
>ML110104.1:55976-68608 GCA_003697995.1 Taxidea taxus jeffersonii | reverse complement strand
TTTGGGTTTTGTTTTTGTTTTTTTTAATTTTATCTGACACAGAGAGAGATCACAAGCAGGCAGAGAGGCAGGCAAAGAGAGGGGGTGGGGAAGCAGGCTCCCCGCTGAGCAGAGAACCCGATGCGGGACTCGATCCCAGGACCCTGAGATCATGACCTGAGCCGAAGGCAGAGGCTTAACCCTCTGAGCCACCCAGGCGTCCCCCGTTTGGGTTTTTTAATAACTATTCAAGAAAGTGGGGTGGAACCTTAGGAAAAATTCAAGTAAATCTATCAGTTTGACAAAGATTATTACCAATGAGCAGAGGCCATCTGCATGTAGATGTGCACACATATGCATTTATACACATACACACACACACACACACACACACACACATAATACACAGGCAAACAAAAGCTCCCCAAATTCTGCCTCCATTCATTTGAACTCTCCCCTGCCCCGTCTCTGGATGCTGATTGATACACAACGTGGTATTGTGTTTTGTGATGGCAAGAGTGCAGATACCTCTCCATGCTGTTATATACTCAGTCTGAATGTACACCTTCCTTGTATTCCTTGAAGTGGCTGAGACCAGATGCTTCAGAGAGATGTCATATTAATGCAATTCAGAGGAGCATATGGCAAGAGAAAAATCGTTATGATAGTTACTGACCTGAAGAGCAAGCAGCTTTTTTAACCTTTAAAAAAATTGTTTTAACTCCATCCTAAGTAGCCGCCAATATTTTATTTAGTTGAATATTTTGTTAACTCTCATGTAGGTTGCATTCTGGAATGGGAGTGCAAAAGAGTGCTCAGGACTTCTAGAGAGCCCTATTTCCTTTGGGGAGGGGGTAGGGAGAGCAGGGAAGCCCCTGGTTGGGGCTCCTATTCATTACCCACTCCCGGGGATTGCCTCTCAACTCTAGGCCTTTGGGTCCAGGGCTGAGATCCATCACGGTGGGATCCAGCTTGCCTTGAACTGCCGTGGGTTGGCATCCCTGGCTTGTGCTCCTCACCCTCACCCCCAGCTGAGGAGGTCTGAGCAGAACTCACGCCATGTGCTGTCGCTACTGCCGAGAGGCACACCTAGCTGCCCACCACCCTCCTTGCTGCCTCTGTGACCTCTCTCTAACCACCATCCTGACCTATGTGTGGCTCAATGAGGGCAGAAGTTGATGGTCAGATCTATTTGCTTCAAGAGGCCTCTTTTGAGCCCCATCTATGTGCCTGGGACTCTGACAGGCCCTGGAAGGAAAAACAAGAGACATGTTTCCCATCTTGAAGGAGTGCCTACCTAAACGGAGAAGCTGTGCTAACAAAAACATGAAAAGCATAGTCATGGGTGCTGTAGGGACTAAGGAAGGAGAGGCTGCCGTACCAGGTGGGTGCCGAGGAAAGGGCAGCTAGTCTTCAGATAGCAGGTCTGGAAAGATTTCATAGAGGCTCTTGGTCAAGAGAGGAGCCTGGAAATTTCCCCCTGGAAGACAGTGGACAGAGCCTTCTGGGCCCAAAAAATGGCTGACTTCGGGTGCCAGGTCCAGTGATGTTAGTATACAAGGAAGGCAGAGGATTTTACTAGAGTGATTAGCACAGGCCTCACAGTGAATGGCTTTCCACACCGCCAGTCTGCACCACCCTGTGGGAAGCCCAAGGCAGCCAGGCAGTTCATGGATGTGCAGACGGCAAGGGCCAGCCATAAAAAAAAAAAAAAAAAGAAAGAAAGAAAAAAAAAAAAAACACAAAAACACCAGCACACAGGTTTATGTGAGAGCTCCAATTTCTATGTCTAAGTTGACTTCGAGAATACCTTGTGCTGGCTGCCACTGTGTGAACCAAACAATTAAATGCAAAGGTCCCAGATGGAGCCTGGGGGCTGCTGGCTTGCAATCTTCTCGAATGGACAGCAGGTCCCTGTAAAGGGATTTCATCCTCTGGCTAACTTGCTTTAAATCTGAAAAGATTTTAGAGGAGCTTTTACACAACATAAACTGTCTTTGGAGAGAAATTGTCCCCCAAATTTTGCAATTTCCAAGTGCCCCCACTTGAAAATCTGCTTTTGGAATCGGTGTTAAAGACCTACATTTGTTTACATCTGGGTGTGTGTGTGTGTGTGTGTGTGTGTGTGTGTGTGTGTGTGTTTATATAACGGTGGGTGTGTCTGGATCCCTTCATAGAGTCAAAGCTTCTGGAGGTGGAAACAGAAATGCGGGCTGAAACGCCGACACACACAATTAGTCTGTTGCGGCTAATGAGTGCATTTTTGCTTGGCCACTGTAGTACATGGTGTGGGGATCTTTTCTCCTTATTTTTAATTTTTTAATTTTCCTGCCAATAATTTTAACTTCTACCCCGTGGTAACAGCAGAGATGTTTCCACTTCTCGTAGAAAGCTCTAGGGGGTTCTGTGGGCTTGTCTTTTGAGAACACAGCCCCCACTTGGTGTTTACTTGGGGTGGTGGAAGGGAGGCTGGGAGTAACCTTCTAGACCTTCAGTGCTCTTGCACTGCTTGCCCCTTGCCTGGCCCCAGGCCGGGAAGAGCTGCTGCTACTCTGGGCAGCGCCTCCCAGGAGAGACCAGTATGGACCCCACCAGCTTCCCACGGGCTCTGCTTCCCCCACTGTCAGTGCTCTCTGGGAGTTGGGTAAGCACCAGGCTGGCAACGGGGAGACCTGGGATGGGCCAGGGCTGTGTGACAGCCTTTGAGTCAGAGTGCTGGGCATTGTAGCCTTTGCTGAAGTGACTGAGCTCTCACCGTCCTCATGTGTCTGTCTGAAGAGCGGAATGAGAACTATTAGCATCCGCTCATTATCTGTGGGGATAATGTTAATGATGACCAAAATAAATTGTGACCAAGATATCAGCGCAAACCCTTGGTCCTTGACTTCTGTGTGTTTTCTGGGCTTCTGTCCTTAGATGCTTCTACTTCTGGATGCTTCTCCGAAGCACCAAGTTCTGATGGTCTAACAGCCCATCGAAGCCTGTGTTGTTCCTTTCTCTCTGCTTCACACTGAGATGCTTGTGGGACTCGGCCCCTTTCCCTACTTAGGTGCAGACATCAAGTCACAAACCAGCAAACAAAAGCATCTCCCCAAAACCTCAATAGCAAGCAGACTTCATTGAAAGCTTGAGGGAAAGGAAGAGTTTCCTATGCCAGAGGTAGAAAGAACTTGACATGAAATATCTGATGGCCTCCTTATTTCTTACACAGTCTCTGCTGTTCAAGTAAGCCAAGTGAATGAAGACCTGTCCACTTGGGGCCCCAGCTCCCTGCAAAGTTCCCCTCTGAATCTCTCCCCGACTGGCCAGAAATTCAAGTGTTTGTCCCACCGTATGTCTTCTGAGCAGTGCGGCACCAGCACACTGCTCTGTCCCTGCCCCCGAAGCCAGTGCCTTTGTCAGTCAGCACGCTGGTGGACAGAAGCCTGCCTGTTGTGTGCTTAGCCTTTCCCTCTATCCTGACACCCTCTGCTGAAGGAAGACAATCATATAGAGGTCAAGTTCCCTACAGATGCAAATGATACTCTTTCCCATCACCAACCTCCAAGCCAGAAGGGAAAAGTTGTTAGGTTTTTGCTTTAAATAAGAGTTTTTCTGACACATAGTACTGTATTACATATTCCATTATGCATTTCAATGTCCTTCCTACATGGATGATTGATTGAATGGCTGAGTCATCAGCTATAGAGGCAATCTGAACAAAAAGTAGGAGCACAGACTTGGATGCCCTGCCACTTACCTGCTGTGTGACTCTGAGCAAGTTACTTAAGTTCTCTGAGCTCTAGGTGAAATGAGGGCTAATCATGGTACCTCTCTGACAGGGTAGTAATGTGATTAAATAATTCATGAGAGGGTCTTTATCTCAGAACCTGGCATTTGCAATTGTTCTTTACTCTGTACTCAATTTTATCATTTCGTTTCGTTAGGCCAAATTTCATGATTGGGCTTTTTCTTCTGTTTCCACGGTCATTTCAATTTAAGTTGGTAGGGTACAGGGACCGTGGCACAGCCCAGGTCCTGCCTCACCTCACTGGGTGGAAATTGGCACGCAATTACTGACACTCCTGGGGCGCCTGGGTGGCTCAGTTGGTTAAGCATCTGCCTTTGGCTCAGGTCATGATCTTGGGGTCCTGGTCTCAAACCCCACATCAGGCTCTCTGATCAGCTGGGAGTCTGCTTCTCCCTTTCCCTCTGCCTGCTGTGTCTAAAAAAACACAGTGCTCTCTCTGTGTCTAAAAATAAAGAAAGAAAGAAAGAATAAAAATAAAAATTACTGACCCTCCCTTTCCATCTTCAAGACAGAAGGGGGCAGACCGGCTACCTCCCTCCAGGCTGGCTTTGGGGTTAGGTAGGCTTCTCAGAAGTAATGTCCTTCCTGCTGCTATTTACTAACCAACTCAAGCTGGTTCAGAATAACCAGAATTAGCTGAACTTCTTTTTTTTTTTTCCCAAGTACAGTGTTACGGGAAACACAAATATTCAGAAATATCTCATTCATCTTCAGTGGCAGAGAATCCAATTTTTCAGTCTTGGTTTGAGTCCTCAACAATTATTGCAACTAAATTTTAATCAACAGTTTCAGTAACAATATTGAATTTTAAAGTTCCTAGCTACTAGTTAGAGCATGGCTTAGCTCGTACACGGACAAATCAGTCATTCTGTGGTGATTAACATCTATTCAGAACAGAGAATGTATTATGGGTACTAAATTATCATAGGAATTAATGCAGTCTTTTTAAAGGACTTAAAATATGTTAATAAATACAATATTCCAACACCTGCAGCTCAAGGAACCAAAGTCATTAAATTATATTTATTATTGCAGGGATCTTGGTGGGGGGAAAATAGTTTAATGAGCATGAATGAAACAGGGGTTCTTTATTTAAAACCTCATACCTAAAGAAGCTGTTCCCTTTGAGGGGTTATATTAGAGCATCATCTGCTATACAAAAAACAAATCAGAGACAATAATTTTCTGGCTTTGGAGAATGAACGGGAGGGGTCTTCTGGGGATATGAACTCTCCACTCTCTTCCCATTGAACTTGGGATTTAATTCTCCTTCCCCTACTGCTTCTCCAGCTTCTGTTTCCACCACCTTCTCACACTCCACCTAAGAGCCATACCCTCCTTAGAGTTTCTCAATGGTATCTAGCTCTTGTCCACCTCAGGGCCTTGGCACATGCTTTTACCTCTCTCATCATGATACTTATTTTGTGGCAATACACTGGCCTATTGCCAAGTTTTGTCTAAACAAATTGTAATTACTAGTTATTTTAATCCTTGTAGCAGCCTAATGGACTGTGTCCCATTATCATACCCATTTTACAGATGGGGAAATGAGTCAGAGAGAAGTAAAGTGCTTTCCTTACCCTAGGCCCTGCTGACCTGAGGTACTCTCTCCATCAGAAAGTTCTGCATCTTTGGAAGGTCAGCTACCACCATCCTACAGATCTCAGCTCAGTTGCTGACCTTGTCACGTTTATCTAAAATCATCCCCACCCCCATTTTTCTCTTTCATGATCCTGTAACCCTTTGCAGTGTGCACTAGCACAGTTTAAAACCATCCTGTGTGTATTTATTTTTAGGTATCTCTTCCCTTCAAGGAAGGTCCATGTCCTTGAAGGCACCAACTATTTTTGTTTGATGCTATATCCACAGCTTTATGGAAGTCACTGCCATTTCATAAATGCTGTATAGATACTTGTTTAATGGGTCCTTGAACTCCTATGTTCACCATTGGCTATCTGTAGCCAGAATAAACGGTACTTTTCATCTATTATCTGGATGGATAGTCTTTCTAAATTTTTTTCAAATTTTCAAAAAGGAGGGGCTCTTTTTGTGATTATTTGTAGGTTAGTTGATTAAAAAAACGACACCCCAGCATAATCATTTCTATATTAAATCTGGACCTTTGTACATGAAAGATTGGGAAATGATGATCCAATGTAACTCCTATTTGACAGGTCAAGAATCAGAGAAGCTTGGAGGAGAAGCCACCTGGTTCAAGTAAGGGGCTGGTCAGGACAGTGACCAAGACAAACCCCAGTGCTCTTGCACATGACCCAGTGTGGTTTCTGCCCCTCTGCCTTGCTCATACAGTCTCCCAGGCTGACAGCATCAAGAGAAACCCATCAAAAACAGAGAAGCTTTTTCAGACTGACTTTTGCTGCTGTTAAGAACATTGTGCTTGGCAGGTCGGGAAAAGTCGACTGAAGCGCTTGTATTTTTTTTTTTTTTTAAATCTTGGGGGTGTTCAAGGTGAAAATTAAGTGTCTGAATATCCTCGTGGTGGAATGCATTTGAAATGCTATTTCCTGTTAGGAAGTGGAAGAAGGAAAATAAACAAACACACGTTGTGTGGAATTAAAAATGGAGGTCCCAGAGCCACACATCATGCCCAGTGTGAGACACCAGCCTTAGAGAAACTGCCTCATTTTCCTGGTTTGCCAACTTGTTGAGGACACACTCGGACTACTAAAACCCTCAACACCATGGTTCTTTACCACCTATGAGCCATGGGCCACATTGAGAATCTGATTAAAGTTTTGGGCTGTATGCCCAGAGAAAATGAATCTATACAGACGTGAAACATTTTGCTGATTATTTCAGGGAGCTTATGGATATTCTTTTGTCCATTTCATGAATGTCTACAGGCCCATGGATTCTAGTTTAAGAAGCCCTGGTAGCATGTAATTATTAGTTAATAATAGTAGTATTAAGCTCTTATTATACGTCAGACACCTTTATATAAAGGTACCTTTATATAAAGTCTACCTTTATATAAAGGAAAACACACATATGTGCATATATACACACACACATACATATATATATAAATACATATAAGCATGCATGCGTGCGTGTGTGTGTATGTATAATTTTTACTTAATCCTCAAGTATTATGTCTATTCCCATTTTACAGCGAGGAGACTGAGGCTTAGAAAAGCTAAAGAAGCCAGAAATTAGATTAGAACCCAAGTGATCTGATTCAAAGTCACAGAAAGGCAGGTATAGAAAGTTTGCATAAGGTAGACCTTCCCCAGCTTAGATGTAATGCCATGATAAGCTCCAGAGAAAATAAAGGTTAAACAGGACATCTCCAGAGTGCCACCAAAGTCTACAAAGGACCAGGAACTTCACCTCTCGGTTTTTGAACTCCTCGTGGAGAGGCAGTTAGAAAGGTTTCAGGATATCTCCTCTTTCCAAGAACTGCCTTCGACCCTCTGACACACTGAGGGACAGAAATTCCAAAGGGTTTGACATCATTAACCCACTGGGCTGGAACTAGCAGTTCTTGTGGTTTTATTATAAGCCCGTATTCAGATTATTCTCAATTTGAGAATGTCTAACCATCAAATGGACAGATGGGTCCTGTCTGAATGTGAAACCCTCATAGGAATATTCAGACCAACTGGGTTGTCAACACACTTTGTAAGAGGCTATTAGTGTGAGGTGTGTTCAATTATTTCTTGCTTTTCCCAAAAGAATAAACAGTGACCCCATTAGAAGTTGCTTAAGAATGTTCCTTTGACCATTTTTTCCCTTTTTCTTTCTTTTTAAAAGAAAGAAGTCATTTTTATGTAGGCATGGGACTTCCTAAGACTCAAGACTGAGACTTTTAATGGATTTATATACTTCTAAAAGTTTCTTTTTCATTCATGGGGCTTATCTAGCCATTTTATCTTATATTTAATTCCTAAGCATCTGCTTTGGCCCAATCCCCTGGCTGAACACTGAGAATAAAGGAGTGAATCAGATAAAGCCCCTGGCTTCAAGGAGCATAGGGTCTAGTAGGAGAGCAAGATACTTAAACAGATCACTATCATGCGTTGCGGTGTGTGGTATGGTATGCAAACAAAGGACAGAGTGGTCATCTCATGCTGAAAAGGTTACGACCGGCTGCAAGAACAGACTGAAGAGAACCAGTGGATTCTGTAGAACAAAGATTCTCAAACTTCACTGGGCATCATACAACTCCGGATGGCTTGTTGAAACACAGTTAGGCTCCGGCCCAAATTTCTACTTCAGTGTATCTGGGGCAGGTCCCCCAGTTTGCATTTTTTTTAAAAAAAGGTTTTATTTAGTTATTTGACAGACAGAGATCACAAGTAGACAGAGAGACAGGCAGAGAGGGGGTGGGAAGCAGGCTCCCTGCTGAGCAGAGAGCCCAATGAGGGGCTCGATCCCAGGACCCTGGGATCATGACCTGAACCGAAGGCAGAGGCTTTAACCCACTGAGCCACCCAGGCACCACCCCCCAGTTTGCATTTTTAACAGGTCCTCGGAAAGTGGTGTTTCTGGCGGTCCAGGGAACACACTCCAAGCACACTCCCCTAGACCGTCCAGTGCCAAGATAATATAGAATGTCTTCCTTCTCAGTTTTAGGTTCTTATCCTCCTAATTGGAAAATATTTCAGTTTACTCTCTCTCTCTCTCTTGCTCTATGTTGTGATTTTCCTTATCAACATGTGTGTTTCGTGCTCTCCTTTGAAATTTGAGCTCCTTGACATTCTGAAAGCTTTCCTTTTTCTTCCTTTTTTTTTTTTTGTTTTAAGTATACATGACTTTGACTTCTTACAGGTAGGAGCAGCAGGATACCGGGAAAAATGATGGGCCACTTATATGAATTATGAGCTGTATAAATTCTTATGGATGTAGGTCTGCAGGTGTGCCTTTATGCGGAAGCCAACACCGAATAGCATTGTTTCTGACAAGGTTCCCTGGCTGGACAGTTGGTCCAAGTTCAGATCTGCTCTTACAAATCCTTAGGTCCTCTTAGATTCCATAGAACTTAAGTTATGTTCCAGGGGGAGTGAAGAGAGGGTCAGGGGCGACGGGGGGCACCCCACGCAGCCTGACACAGCAACAGTGCTACAGTCTTGTCGTAAACAGAGTCGCGTTTCTGGCTCAATGCAATGGAAAATATGAATTCATATCAGAAAACAAGACCAAGTTCCTACATTAATGATTGTCTCTTTTTCTTTATTCTTTTGGTCCATTTTGCACAGGAAATAAGAACCTTGCGGACAGAAAGATCATCATTTGTCAATCCTTTTACGGCAATTTTCCCAGCGTTCTTTCAGCTCTAAATGCTTTTAGTATTTGTCAGGATCCTATAATAGCTTTAATGGGAGGGGAAACAACAGCAAGGACAATAACAACTATTTGCCGCATAGGAATGAATTGAGTGGCTCTCTCCTTTCTGGTCCACAGTGCAAACGACGGCCGTGTCCATATGTGGGCTTCCACAGGCAGCTGTGCAGCTACTGTTTGCACTTAGACCTTAAGTTGTCTGTAATTTTTATGTGTGTAGGAATGATGCCAATTGAGAGAGAGAATGGACCAAAAAAATATTTAGCATCTCAGAGATGAGACAAGTCAATAAACAGCTTGATTACTAATTCATTCAGGAACAAAAGTAATGGCTTTCTAAACTGAAACGACCAAATCCAATAACTAACTGTTTGTCAGGGCAGTAATAATGGTATTTGTATCTCTTTTAATTGGCTTTAACCTTTCCCTTCATGTGTGCGGTATTAAAAATTTAAAGAGGAAAGTATTTAGAGGCATAGATTTACGGCACTGCGTGGATTACATGCTTTTAATGAGGTCAGGACAATAAACCATCTGAGCAGAACCTGCTGCCCAGTGATGAATTACTCCCTTTTCCGACAGATAGACTACAGCGAGTGTGTGGGCTCACACGCATGTTCCTGGGCTTGTCCGTGTGGACCGAGGAGTGTGTCAAGAGATTTTCAAAATGCAGAGCCGCAGTGTCACACGTGAGAAAGTGAAAGTTGCCAGACAAAATGCTGTGTTCACGTACGATAATGACTGACATATGTCTGTTTATGTACAAGTGGATATGCAAGGAAGGAAGGATGGAAGGAGAAGAAAGAGAGGAGGGAAGGAAAGGAGAGCAATAGAGATAATTCAAGGGAGCACAAAGTTGTGTGCTAGAGGCAACTTGCAATGTCTCCTAGAACTGATTGTACCACACCCTTGCCCAATTCTACCTTAACCTTAGCCTGAAATTGTAGGTGCTGAGAGTATTTACTCCACAGAAATCAGCAAATGCTTCAAATCAGAGCTTCTTATTTCTGCAGAGCCAATTGTTAAGCTTCGATCGGTGTTCCACTGGACATGTAACAAACCATCCAGAGTAGTTCTAGCCAGAGAGTGGGTTTACTAGGAGGGGGAGACGAAGCATGAGGGTGGAGAAGAGGAGAAAGAAGATGTTGTTGCTCTTTATACAAATCCTCCTTTGTAAAGTTCCTTAAGCACTTATTTATCCATTTCAACATTGTGTTTTATTTTAAAATTTGCAAATGTCATGAAAACTTTTTAAAAATAGAAAAATAGAATCAATCACTTTTACCTTGTAAGTCAGGTGCAAAGCATTCATACAAGAAAAGGAAAAACAATGAGAATGCTAGGGTTGAGTGGTCAAAGGACTTTAGACTCGGCGGAATAGTGTCCTTCCATGGTGACAACTTCAAAAGCAGAAACACACACAAAGTGTTAACTAGATCAGCCCTGAAGAGTGGTGTTGGCAGTCAGAACCCATCCCCCAGCAGATCATAGTAACGAAAGTCACAGTGGTACCTCCAAGTCTCATCTCCTCCTATTGATCAATTGATGCAAATATTAATATAGTCTTTTACCTAATCAGCAGCCTTGAGTTGGAAGTCCTGACCTCATTAAAAGCATGAAACACTTCTACTGAAGAGAAAAGCACTCTCCTCCAGACAGCAGAGCTGCAGTCCCACTGGAAACAGTGTCATCCATGTGGGCGAACCTTCTAGCCCCAACTGAAGCTATGTTGATGCTTCCTTTCTGCCACTTTGAGTTGCTGAGTCTCTAGTCACCCTCAGGAAGGGGCAGAGGCAAGAGACCTCCTGGTTTCCCCCTTCCTTTCCAAATCCCTGTGATGATGTCAGTTTTTCCATCTCTAGGACAGCTACCAAGTCCAGGTTTATTTTTACTTAGAACCTGGTTGCCCTTACATCCTAGGACTCCTACAGATGACAGTCCATTCCTAGAAGCCCATACCTCACTGTTCGTGAAAACCGACACTTAATTTTATAAACCTCTCTTTGTTCATCAACAAATATTTATGTGCTAGGCACAGAGTTAGTGATGGCAATACGGTGGTGAACACATCAGACGAGGACCATGCTTTCATGGAGCTGACTCCCCAGGAAGCAGAGGCAGGCATAAATAGGTAAATCAGCAGAACATCAGTGTGAGTCATGTTTGGAAAAACTATGAAGGGTGTAAGAGAGAGTAACGTACTTTAAACCCCCTGCTCTAGAGGTGCTGGAGGGAAAATTGTTTCCGAGAGAAAAGCTTGAACTCTGATGTGAATGACAGCAAGAAGCCAGCCATGGGTAGATCTGCTATATGTATAAGTGAAGTACTCTTTTAGGGAGATTTTTTCTGCTCCCATTGAAAGCACACCCACTTTTAAGACACAGGTCCAAGAAGGACAGACTGTAGGTACTTTCTTTCTTTATTGATAACTGTTTTCAAAATAAACTCCTGCAGTTTGATTGCTCCAAATACTTTGGAAAAAACGTACAAAATCAGGATCATTTGTGTATGTGTGGCTGACTCCATGTTCCTAAATATCCCGAAGATGTCCACTGGTCAAGGTAGTGGGTAGCATCTTTTCCCTGAAAGAAAGAAAAATATAGGGCAGTCATATGTTGAGATGTCATAAGCTATGACATCTCACAATTGTGCATATCTATACGATTTCAACAAAAAGACTGTGCATTGGAGGGAAATGTTTGTATACTTCTGACCAAGAAGTATCTGGGTTCAAAAGCCAGCACTGCCACTAACTCAGTATCACTCTGAGCATGGGACAGACCCTCTCTGAATGCTCAGTACCCCCCTGTCACATGGGGACAGAAAAAAGCCCACTTCATGGGAGTGATGGTGTAAATTAAGTAAGGTCATATCTATGAAGTGCCTGGGTCAGAGTAGCCTAGAGCAGCCTTTTAGAGAAGTTTCTGGCAATACTGCTGAACTGTGTCTCAGCAAAGTGAGAATATCTTTGCATGGGGACAGAAAGGGCTCATTCTTGTCTTCGCTGCAGTCTTTCTGTTGGATGCAGAGCTACGATTTGGGACTTAAAGTTGTAGTACGTTTTCTAGATTGAGCAAGAAAATTGAGAACACAACTGTCAATTTTTTTCAACATGATCCATAACAGTAGACAAAAGAGGCATTATCAGGTGGCACCCAGCAAGAGAAAAATCCATTCTTTTAATCCTTTGGTTATTTAAGAGTCTTTCCCGCACCCTTTCTCCTTGTCTCTTGCTTCTTGTAGCCCTTTTTGGTTCTCCCAGAAGCACCAGAAATAAAGCTTGCAACCAACTGGTCAGAGTCCTTGAATCACATCCCATGCACAGTGCAATTTATACAGCAGAGTGCATTGCCTCAGAATAGAATTGTAAGGACATGCATGAATGCTGACTATATTCCTAGGGGTAATGGAAGCTGTATATGAATATAAAAATTTAAAAAATCAAAAACCTTGGAAGGAAAACAAACATGACAGAAGCAGCAAGATAATGTTTTTACGTTTTCACCTTTAATTGACTAAAAATATCAATACAACATATTCCTTGGACAGTCTCCTCGGC
>ML110104.1:31228-53031 GCA_003697995.1 Taxidea taxus jeffersonii | reverse complement strand
ATCAAGGAAAGGCACTAAACTAATTCCTACATGGAAGCTTCCCATGTTCGATGTCTGCTTGTGACTCTGAGGGAGACATTTATTATAAAAATAGCAATAGCTAGTTATCATTCCTGACACATTCCATGCTTTCAAATTGAAACTAACCATCTTATTACTCTTCTTTCACCTCCCAGAAGGAAGTCCAGGGATGGTACATTTTTCTGTGCTTCCCATCTCTGCCCTCTTCTGTGCATACTTTGTTTCAAACTCAGTTTTCTCAGAGGAGGAACTGGAAAAATTTGCTTTCTTCATCACCTAAAGAGTGTTGTAGATATTTAAGGTACCATGAACCAGGGTTTCAACCATTAACTTGGGCTCTGTTTTTTAGAGCTTAAGTAATACACAAAGACTTCTTGGAGCAAGTGTGGTTTCCTTTGAGCAACTCTGTAGGCACCTGATGGCTGAGGGGCTCCAGATCTGGAGTCAGAAACTGGTTTGAATTCTGGGTTTGCCGCTTTCTGGCTTCAAGAAGTTGTTGTGGGTGTAGGGAGATAGGGTTGTTGTCAGAATTAAGTGAAATGGCATGCCTATACGGTATGCACTCAACTGTTTCTAAAGGCTGTCATTATTAATAAAAGTTAACAAAAATTATTTTATCCAGCATTCAAGACATCTGTGGATCAAGTGTTTACGTTTCCCTCACTTAGGCGTCAACATCTATGTTCCCAGCTGATTCCTGCAGGCCCAGTCCTGCTTCTGTGTAGAAACTGAAAGGGAGAATATGGAATGACTTAAAAGATGCCAGACGAATCTTTGCCCTGAAGCCAACTGTTTATTCAGCTCATTCAACTAACAAATAATTTCACTGGTGATTTATTGTTTTTCTCAGTGAAATTTTCCTTCATACATCCATAATTAAAAAGGGTGCAGAGCAGTAAATCGGTGAACCTGTCATATAACATTTGTTAGCATCGAAAACCAAGGCATCATAGCTTTTAGGAGAGAAAAATGTAGAGGTTAGGTAGAGCCTGAGATACAGATGTGTTTTAACAGAATTTTATTTTAGAAATGAAAGACTGTGTGTGTGCCTACTCACATGCGAGTGTGCGTATGTTTAAAGAATTGAGAGCAAAATATAAACTAAATGTAATACTATGCCCTCCATTACGATGGCCTAATTTTAACGAGAACATGCCGTGTTTCTAGTTTCTTTTAGAGAAAGAATACTTTTTTTTTTTTTTTTAATGATGGGGAAACTTTCCAAGGAGGGGAAAGAAATTGAAGTACCTATGCAATTCACAAGATGTCCTTATTTAAGGCACACTCAAAAGAGGCCTCGCTCCAAACCAAGTGTAAAAGGAACAATAGGTAAGCATTTGAATGTCAAACGCTGACTATAGGGAAAGGAAAGTGTAACTTTGCCTGGGAGCTCAGAGCAGAAGAGTTGGGACCCTCACTTTTATGCCAAACTTAAGACAAGATTTGGAATTCTGTAGAGCGTGATGCATGGATCTCATAATAATACCTTAAAACTTATGAGAGAGAAAGGACAGGAGGCATTAGAGACAACTATTTTCTGCCCAACAGGTTCCACTATAACTGAAGGATTCTACACACATAAAAAATGAACTTGATACAAACTGTTTCATTGATCCTAGAGCACCCTACTTCTTCTGGCCTCCTTCCTCTACCCACCCCCATGCTAGCTGAGAACCCAACCCCATAAATCAGCAAACAATCTAGAAGCCTCA
The DNA here is from genome assembly GCA_003697995.1 of Taxidea taxus jeffersonii. Classification (NCBI taxonomy): domain Eukaryota; kingdom Metazoa; phylum Chordata; class Mammalia; order Carnivora; family Mustelidae; genus Taxidea; species Taxidea taxus. The sequence continues at coordinate 51,298 of ML110104.1, read as the reverse complement.
TTAAGCCTCCAAGCAGTGCCTAGTCTCACAAGAGAATAGCATTTTGAAGGAGACAGAGAGTAGCAACAGATATAATCACGAGGAAGATAAACACCAGAATAAAAGAAACATCAATAAAATATACCATGCACCATTAAGGACCACCTCCAGATAAGATGCTCAGCATCGCAATAAAAATCACAAGTGAATTAATGTCAAAAAAAAGAATGTTTGGTCTATCAGGCTATGTCAGACTCTGTTGAAAATCATGTCCGCCTAGGGAACTGTCAAGCTTTCCCAACCTCCATTTGAGGGGTAATTGTGCCAGTGACTCTGAGTGCTGAGAGAGACCTTGCCACATCACTTTTCATTGCACAAAACACCCAATTTGTTGGAGCAACTAGGTGCCACCCAGTCGGGCTGGTCATTCATTCCAAGAACCAGTTCACTTTCATTTTAAAATTGTCACCCTCACTTTTGTAATTTTTTATTTTGGTACAGTTTTGAAATTACAGAAATAGTGGAAAGTACACATGTACACCCTAGACCAGGCTCACCAGTTGTGTGTGTTTGCCCCATCTGTCATTTGTTTTATCATTCTCTCCCCCACTTCTCTCTGCCTTGCTCAGTAATACTCGCTTTCTCTGCCTCTCTCTCACCAGTCCCCAAAACACTAATATTCCCTGAAACAGTTAAGAGTAAGTTGCCTCCACATCAAGCTCACTTACCCCGGAGTACTTCAGTGTGTGTTTCCTAAGAACAAAAACATTCTCTTGCATAACCACGGTCCAGGTGCCAAAGCACAAAGTTAGCATTGATACATGATCTAATCCTCAGTCCATATGTAAATATCATCCATTGCCCTGAATGGGCTGGTTTCAGCTCTTGATTTCCTGGGCTGGCGTTCATTTCAGGATCACACATTGTATTGTTGTTTCATGTCTTTTCTGTCTCCTTTAATCTGAAGGAATTCCTTTGCCTTTGTCTGTTTTGATGGTGACATTTTAAAACTTTTCAGTTAAGTGTCAAACGTGTGTGTGTGTGTGTGTGTGTGTGTGTGTGTGTGTGTGTATACATGTCTTACATATAATAGTAGGTACTTTAAAAGCATTATATATATATATATATATAGAGAGAGAGAGAGAGAGAGAAAGATGTCCATATCAGTCCAGTGAATTTCCAGACAGATCACACCCATGTTACCAGCTCCAAGGTGAGAAACAGAACATAAACCCAGCACCCAACATCTCTCCTCAGCAGTTAACTTTGCAGTTCTTGCTGTATAGCAAAAAGAAATGTAGAAATGTGAATTCTTTCTTTCTGACCAAATTCAACTCTTTCATCCTAGAATATCTCTCACAGTTAGGGCTCTAAGTGCTACTGCTCTAATGGCAACCCAGACATCTTGGCCTCTCAGACCAAGAAGGAGGCATTGCTGTCTCCCATGGCCTAAACGAGGCCAAGTGTTTGGCATAGTGATCAGTAGACAGGGGAAGGGTATTGTTCACAGCCTCAGATCAGAACTTCTCAAACTGTGTGCGGTGAAGGAGGCTTTTATTCTCTAATTTTTTAGGGACTCTTTAGGGACTTTTTAAGGACTCTGCACAGGACCTGAGTGCACCTTGTACCATATGTGATTTCCCATGGGCGAGGTTGACCTCACCCAAACTGGTGACTCATTCCTACTAATCAGGTCCCTGATTGTGGCAATGTTAGGTTGTTTCTAACCAAAGTTTCTAACCATTTTCTTACAATCCCTGTATTTCTCTCCTCGGACGCTGGTTGGTTGTGGCTCATGGACCACACTTTGAGTAGCCCTGGGCTAGGACAGGTAGCTCCAGTCAGTCAGAATTGAGCTGGTTTGTATCCTCAAAGAGCATCCCTAAGTTCTGCATCTGCTTTAGACCACCATCCAGTGGCCCTGCACAGTGCTGATCTCAGTTTGTAATAACACTTTTATTTTTGAGATGACTTCATTAGTGTCTAACACCCTGACCTGACTCTGAACTTCATGAAACAGAGAGTTCTTCAGTTTTGCCCACCATTGAGTCTTCCACGGTGCCTGATGCGTAATAGACACTCAAGAAAAGACAGACAGATGGAAGAGTGACATCACCAATATTGTCTTGTGAATAATGATGAAACAAAATAGGACCATGGGCTAACACGGGATCTGTTAACCCCATTAGTACTGCATTTGGCATAAAAGGATGGGATCGTCCTTGCTCTGAGGATATAAGAATATTTTGTTTGGATTTTTTATTTTAGGTTTAAATGGGAGAAATCACACTATTGAAAACACTGAGCTGCATCTTATATATAATAGTAGGCACTTAAAAAGCATTCATTTCTAATTAATCATTTTGAGAGCATAGCACTACTTTAGCTGTTAAGCCACATGTTACTATTTTCAGGAAGTTCTATATTTGTCTAACTGTATTTCTTTCTTTCTTTGAGAGTCAAATTTAGCCAGGCCTCATTTCAATGTTTATTCTTAACATATGCAGGGGTGGGGTTGCAAAGTTATATTTTACTAAGCAACGAGAGCTGGATTTATTCAGGAAAAAAGAGGGAGAGATTATAGATGGTTTGCAGGAAAAAACGAGGTTTTGAAAACAAAACCTAGGAGCAGATTATTTTCAAGAGCTTCAGTAGACTTTGCTGCTTCTTCCATGCATATAGTGATGATAATAAAGGTTTAAGTTTGATTCATTGGGAACTATCCCCAAAATGTCTTAAGACTTTCTCAACAGTAGGACCCTGATCACTAGGGCAAACACTTGAAATTGCTTGTTTTTTGTTTCCAAGTCTGATGATGGGGGGGTATATGGTCTGTGCTGTGGGGTCCTGCCTCAGATCAGGGCATACTAGTGTCAGCAGGACCCTTAGGAATGTCTTTCATGGTAAGACATCTCTGCTGGCTGACTGAGTCTTGAGTAGTGCAGATAGGAATCTGAAATACACATTTCCTCACCCCTTTCTCAACATCCTTTTCTCAGTGTCCAGGTGGCTTTTGTTAGGGCTTATAACTCCAGGGTGGCATTTTAGGAGAACCAGTGGGGGAAGAAAAGGTAGTGTAAATGTAAAAGATACAGCTCATTCTGTCTTTGAAATTGTTGGTATGAAAAAAACTCAACAGTGTTTTATTTAAACAAGGTCGGCTTCGACCTTGATTGACTTGCAGTAAATTGCCTGGTACAAGAGGCAAAAGGAAGTGGAGAGAAAAATGGCAATCAGCACCAAATGTTTCACATATTGATTGACAAGCACCAGAGATGTGCTAGAGTGAGATAAATTGGCCAACAGGGCCCATCTTGACAGCTCCTGAGATGGGAAAATTATTCTTGTTAATTTGCTGCGGGAACCTTGTCATTTACGGAATGCGCATGTGAGTGTCTCCTAATTGTGTAAACAAAGTTCAGATTCCTAGGCAGCCTCGTTCTGTTATGGGGTTTGGTGATCTGGGGGTCTGCATCACCAGAATGCATTTGTAACTGGCTCTCAAACTCGGGGAGGAGAGGGGAAGCAGGACACCAGCTTTAAGCAGGCATTTGCAACTGAGATAAAGGAAACTTCTTGCCAGATTTTTTCCACCTAACAGTCGGTTTCAGGTGCACTTGAGTTAGTGAGCTCTCCTTCTACCAATATTCCATGGTTCCCTCCTGACATAATGGCTCTAATTGGCTTTATCTCGCTTTCATTTGAGTTTGGAGTTTTCAAATATGTAAAAGATAATGTTTTAGAAATTGGAGGGTGTCCAAAAAAACCTTCTCATACTTTTCTTATCTTTACTCTTCAGTATCTCCATCTTTCGCTTTTACTTTCCTACTTACTTCTCTAACCTCCTCTTCCTCCTCTTCCTCTCCTTCTGCCATGCTGAATCCACAAATGTCTGTCGTTTCTAGCCAACTCCTCATACCTCTTCCTGTAAAACGGACTGTATTTTATTTTACATATTGCAAGACTGCCAAAGACATCCATCTAGAAGTCGACTTTCAGGTTTGTTTGCCATTTTTTTGCAAATTAGGTAAAAAATCCTTTTTACTTTAAGAATATAACCTAAACAATTGAAATAGGAGTTTCTTCATTTCTATTTTTTCAAGTAGAAACACACCCCTTCATTACTTTCCCTTCCCTCCTTACCCCCATCTCTCTCTCTCTCTCTCTGAATTTTTCAGAGCATGTCTCAGTTCTGAATTGGGAGGAATGATACTTACTTTCATTTAAAGGGACCGAGTGGAAGAGAACTCTAACATCAAAGTCCTGTTCTTTCTTTTTTTTTCTTTTTTTAATTTATTTGACAGACAGAGATTATAAGTAGACAGAGAGGCAAGCAGAGAGAGAGGAAGGGAAGCATTGGCTCCCTGCTGAGCAGAGAGCCCGATGCGGGGCTCGATCCCAGGACCCTGGGATCATGACCTGAGCCGAAGGCAGAGGCTTTAACCCACTGAGCCACCCAGGTGACACTCAAAGGCCTGTTCTTAATCACCCTCGTTAATGTCACAGCTCAGAATAATGTATCACTTTCCCACTAAGAGAAAGAGCCAGACTCAAACATATTCACACTTCCCACATTCCTTTGTGCAGAGTGCTTTATTATGAAATTGTTCTGGTCTTAGGTCGCAGAGGTTGGGAGCAGCCTGGAATGTGGAATAAGATAAGGAGTTGCTGGGACCTGAAATGACCTGGGGAATGTAGACCCTGCGGAAGGCATCCAGTATTATCCCTACAGACAGGTAGACCGTGTTCTGCACAGTTTGTGATTTCCAACCTAAATTTACCAACTTCAAGCTTTTCCAAGACCATATCTGCTCGTTTCTTAATTTTTTTAAAAGATTTTATTTATGTGAGAGGGAGAGAGCACGCACACATGGGCACAAGGCGGTGGGGGGCAGAGACAGAGGGACAAGCAGACTCCTCCCTGAGCCCCATGCCGGCTCCTTTCCAGGACCCTGAGATTATGACCTGCGCTGAAGCCAGATGCTTAACCAGCTTTAACCACCTGAGCCACCGGGGTGTGCCCTCCACCCCCTCGCCCACTCATCTCTTATTTTTGTCTTCAAAATAGTCCTTGGAGGTAAATACATAGAATTCTATTTTCCCTACTTCTCATTGGAAACACAATCATCAAACACTGAACTCGGTGGTAACTGGAGGCAGGGGAGGGCCCCAGCCGCTAGTTCGAGCTGCTCATGGCCATGGCCATTCTGTGTATTACTTTACACTGCCTTAGCATTATGCAAGACCTCCTTCCAGCCTCCTCCTTCCACCCCAGCTACGAGCGATGTCGATTTGAAAAGTGTCTCCAGGTTTCATTTGTCAATAACCCCTCCTTCCCCAGGAAATGTTAACTGCCCCTCCTCTGGGTTCCTCTGCTACTTAAAGCCCATCCCTTCAGGACGCCTGGGTGGCTCAGTTGGTTAAGCGGCTGCCTTCGGCTCAGGTCATGATCCCAGCGTCCTGGGATCGAGTCCCACATCAGGCTCCTTGCTTGGCAGGGAGCCTGCTTCTCCCTCTGCCTCTCTGTCTGCCTGTGCTCGCTCTCTCTCTCTAACTAATAAATAAATAAAATCTTAAAAAAAAAAAAAGCCCATCCCTTCGATAGCAGTGACGACACGGAAAATTGAGCCGCCCGTTTCCCTTTGTGTGTCCATCACCAGAGGGTGAATTCCTGGTAAATTCCAAGTGGGTTCCATTGGGGTTCCCCCTTTCTAGCCCAGCCCTGCTGGGGGTCAGCCCTGAGGGAAGGCGGGTGAATGAAGGCGAATGAAGGTAGTGTTGGCAGGTAGAGCATCCCTCCTCTCAACTTCTTTCTTCATCTCCGTGTTTCTTCAGTGCCTGATGGGCGAATCATTTGATTTAAAGATTCTCCTGAGTCAGAAGAGAGGGAAAGGGAGACTCTGGCCTGTCAGCAGGGCTTAGATCGCTAGAAAATCTTCACCCCTCAATAGCCTGACAGTGCTGGGGAGTCTTTTTTAGACTGCTCAGGTGTTGTTTACAAGATGCCAAGAATCTTTTAAATTGTTGAGAACAGATGAATCCATGGAGAAAAATGCTACAAATAACATTGAAAATTTAAATGGTAGTTATTTTGGGTTTCTTGGATGAACAAATTAATAACCTGGGACGTGCTTAAGAACCACATCCCCAAGCCTAAGGTTCACCAGGAACTCATTTATTGGGGGAGAAAGCCTCTTTGTATTGTCCCTAAGTGGCTCTTTTGCTCTCTGTAAATGAACTTGGTCTCTCCCCCTCTGCCTGCAGTGGATCACCTTCCCAATTCATGTTATCTTAAGGACAGTAGGGCCCTGGTACCAGAGAATCTTGCTTTTGTACTAGAACACAGAAGCCATCTTATCCTATTTTATCCACACATAGATTTTCTTCTTTCCATCCCCTTTTTGGACCACCTAATAACTGTTTGAATGCTTCCACCCACAGTGAACTCACTCCCACACAAGAAAGCCCATCCCACTTATACACTAGTCAAATCATTAGACAATATGTCCTTCTATTTAATCAGATGCTTTCTCTTATCTCTTCTATTCCTTGGGCCCTAGTCTCACATCTGCAAAGAAAATAAATGCCAAAATCCTCCTGTAGGATCAGACTAATCCATCCCTGTGCACACCAGACCCTCCCTGTGTGTCTCCGGTTCTCCTAGCGAAGCATCTTAGTTTTCTTCGGATCTTCACCTGATTCACATTTATCCCCACCCCCAACACCATCTTACCAATTTTCTTAGGAATATCTTCCCCTTTACAGATGTCCATCTTGAAAGGTTATTGCATCTCTGAGTATGTTCTGACTATCTTACAGCAGGACTTGAAGTACGATTTCACTTGATCAAAACCTTGACTTCTATTAGTGATTTTTTTGAGCCAAACACATCAATCAGCGTGTCATACCAAAGCTTCTGGTAGAAAACTCCAAAGCCTTTTTCATATGTGCTTCTGTGGAATCCTATTTTCCTAGCTAGTAGCTGTGTAGGTTTTTTCTTCTTTTATCCTAAATGCAGAACTTTACATTTACCCTCTTAGATTTCAGTTGGGATGATTAAGATGTGTTTGGATCTTCATTCACTCTCTTGTTGAAAATAGAAGCATTTAATTCTAGCACTATGTTCTCTACAGATATGTTAAGACTATTATTCGTATCCTTACTCAATTTTTCACTGAGAATGTCCACCAGCGGAACCTGTGGATATAACTGGGAACATGCAGAGGATAGGTAGGTCGCAAAAGGCAATTGAATAGGTCATGAGTGCTGGATTGATCACAAAAGTTGCTCCAAAGTGTTAAAAGGCAAATGTGTAATAATCAAGCCACCATGGATTTTACTCTTGGATTGAAAATTCAGGTGTCCATAAGGACCAGTTAGGTCATGTGAATGAAAGAAATAGCCAGGGGTCACTAAGAGGGAATGGTGAAGACTGGGTAAATTGGAGAGTATACATTTTAATAAAGGTCATTAAAATTCAATTAAAAGGAAAACAAAAACCCACTACTTTGGTCAAAATATATATGTCTGTTTGCCAGATGAAACCAGTGGGCCAGTGGGCAGGCTCTGCTCTAGAAAGCAGCATTAGAACCTGGGAATGGGGGGCACCTGGCTGGCTCAAATTAAGCGTCTGCCTTTGGCTCAGGTCATGATCTCCAGGTCCTGGGATCAAGCCTTATATTAGGCTCTCAGCTCAGCAGAAAGTCTGCTTCTCCCTCTGCCTCTCCCACTGCTTGTGCTCTCTCAGCCTCTCTCTCACTCTCTCAAATGAATAAATAAAATCTTAAAAAAAAAAAAAAAAAAGAACCAGGGAATGGATTTGTATATTTCTCCCTAGTGACAGTAATCCCCAGGCTCTTAAAGATTCTGTGGATTCTCACTCTTGAATAGCATCTAGGCATGTTTCCTCCTTGGGTAGTTGATTCACTAACTGGTGATTTTTTGCCAGAACTGGCAGTGACAGTGTTATTTCTGTTTACTGTTGATCTGATGGCTCTCAGAGAGTTAAGTTTCCTAGCTAAAGAATTTGGGAGCAGGCTAAACATTTGTCCCACTTTTACCTTATTCTCAGCACTCTGCTGTGCATGGTTCTGATACTGGATAAGATGAACCACTTCAAGCAGACCTTCCTTAAAACCATGTTGCTTTCTGTGTCCATTTCTTATTACTAATATAACAAATTACCACGAATTTAGTGACTTAAGACAACTGAGATTTATTATCTTGTATTTCTGGAGGTGACAAGTCCAAAAGCAGTCTGAGTGGACTAAAATCAAGGTATCAGCGGGTCAGCATTCCTCCTGGAGGCTTGTAGGTAGGAATCTGTTTCCTTTCCTTTCCCACTTGTAGAGGCCCCTTCTTTACATCTTTGACCTTTGTTTCTGTGGTCACATCTCCTCCGTGAACTCTGACCCTCCTGCCTCCCTCTTGTCTCCCCAATTCAAGATCCTTAAATATATCTGCAAAGTCCCTTTTACCAGGCAAGGTGACATATTCGCAGGTCCCGTGGATTAGGGCATGGATGACTTGTACCCATCACATATGTTTGTAACTGAATTATGATGATGGCCAGGAGGTCAGCTAGAGAGAGGAAGCACTCTGCTTTGTAACCTTCATTCTCATCAACCGTGGGAGCTATAGGCAGGAGAGTTTCATTGAGGAGGAGGGTTTCTTTCACTAGGACTTAGATGACTGTTACAATCTCTGTGCTGTGAAGACCTTCTCTCCTGAGATGAAAATTTAAAACAAAGTTGTTTCCTCCTCCCACATTTAATCCAGCAACAGTGTAGCCTAACTTCTGAAAGTAAGCAAAACCATAAATAAGATTCAGGAAAAGACTGGTAGTTTATATCCTGGGGGCTACTCGGGAGGATGAAGGCCATAAAAGTAAGACTTTGGTGAGACTTGAGGCAGAACTTATCTCCAAAGCACCGGGACCTGGGCTATGAAGAGAAAGCAGGAAACCCAGATCTTCAACCAGTCATCAAGGGCTGACTTCAGGTTCACTACCCCCCCACCCCTCCACCTACCCCCAGCCCCCCCACCTGCCCCCACCCAGTTAGCTTGCAGGGAATTCATAGTGCTGGATTTCAAGATTGGTGTGACATAGATGAGGTTTGGTATTAAAAATGCTAAGTAACTACAACTCTGAGTTTTCTCGTGTTCATTCACAAATGTGTGTGATCTTTCCCACCTAGTACTATCACTGTTAGAGTGCATGAATATCTAATTGTTACCCTAATCCCAGGAGATAAATTTTTCCATGGAACCCAGCAGCAAAGAGCAAAACCTTGAAACCTACTTATGAGGAAATGTGTCAGCCTTTGTGTGGAGATCTCCATTTCACAGCTTAGAAATTATGTTGTTTGTAGTAAGTGGAAGCTTCAGGAGGGTGGAGGCTGTTGATCAGTGGGAAGATCTACTGAAAGTGGAGGGCAGTGGTGGATAAAGTCTGTGAGAGCCCCAAGTTTATCTTAGTTCTCTGACCCATGATTCCAAGACCTGGTATGAAGGTTTTTGTCTTAGATGAAATGATACCTGCTTAATGCTTGTGTGTATAGTCATTGATTTTTAAAAGGGTGGTGTATATATATATATACACCCAGATTTGTCTAGTCACCAGTGATATTGAGCAAAGATCTCATAATGCCAAACACTACAGAAATATTTGATAAGGTGAGAAAACCTATCATCTGTTTCCCTTCTAGATGTTTTATCATCTATTTGTTTTAGGGCATAAAAAGTTCCTACTGCAAGGCTTCTGATTTTGGTCTTGGATATAATACCAGAGCTCAAGGGTAGAATTTTGACTGTAAATAATAAAAAATGTTCTGGGACTTAAGCTTTGTAGTGGACACTTCTGTTTTTTGTGGGAAGCAGCAGCAGCAGAAAAAAAAAAAAAAAAGTCTTCCAGTCAAGACTTGATTGGGTGTTTTTGCTGGGGACAGGGGGAGATTCCTGCAGCTCCCATGCTTGGGAGGGAAGGTGGGTTGGAAAAGAAGGAAATAGAACTGCCATGTTTCTTCTTCGTCTCTTCATTTCTTTCCTGCAAGAAATAATAGAGACCAAAGTGTTACTATCTCTTTTGGAAATGTCTCTGACTGTTAGGGCTAAATCCGTTGATACTTTCTTAATTGACTTTATGATTTTTTTAAAATGGAGAGGATAGTAATGTTAGCTGTTTATTGCCTAATATTAATTGTGTGACACACAGAATTTTGCCCACTCCGTAATTCCCATCCCCCCATTACTGTATCTTTGATACCCTTAATGGAGAACCAGCAGCCAGGGATGTTTGAAATAATATTTAAATTGCTTGAGAAAAACTTCTAATTAAGCTATTGGGAAATAGATAGATAGATAGATAGATAGATCTGTATTAAAAATGTGGGTAGTTGATGTGCTTTTCAACTTTTGTAGGGTTTTGCAAGTGTAAACCATTCAAATCAAAGACAAAACTAATAAGAGCATAGTTGAACTTAATATATTATGTCAAGATTTACAGTAACAAATTATTGTTTTTCAGCTATGGAGATATCATTAAGCATATGCCAAGCAATCAGCACATGACTGTAATAGGTTCATGAAGGAAAGGCTTTTTCTAATCGCATTCAGTGGTGTTTTTCCCAAGACAGCAACAGCTTTTATAAAATGATGGTTATATCTCCTCATTATAGAATCTAATCTCCCCAAAAGACATTCAGCAGCTGCAAAACACTAGCATCTTTTAGTTGTAAATTGTTTTTTATTATTTATCCCTATTTAACTAAAGAAGAAATGGCCATCAGATGATTTAACAAGAAGAGAATTTAGCGGCTTTAACATTTGACAGCACCCAATTGTTAGCCCATGCATTGATCTCTTTACATCTGGGCTTAATGGTAATTGGTGTTTCTTTGCTTTCATGCCTCTACTGTATAAGCTGAGTATGAGTCTGATTAGAAAGCAAATGTGCATGATCGGCTCTTTTACATTTCTCCTTAGCATGGAATTCCAAGTCATGGGTCCTCCTCGTAGCATTTAAGAACTTGCAGGATTAGACAAAAAGGAGCCCATGTGCCCAGCCTGTAAGTCCTGTTTTCCTAGCAGGTGTCATTGTGAACTGGATTTGTTATCCACAAAGCGATGTAGGAAAGTGGGCAGATAGAAACCTCCGTTTGAGTGATGGGCGTACGATTTACTGGTGCACTTCCCGGGGCAAATGATGCCCCACAGCGGGAGCCCTACAGGAAGCGATCATGCTCTGTTTAAGGCTGTTCTGAGGAATTTAAAAATAAAATGGCACTAATGAGTTTTCGCATCACTCCATTGGTAGAACTCTCAGGGGACAGCCAACCAATTTAAATAAATAAGGTTCCATAACCCTATGGGAGATTACAGGGCCAGGACATTCATTTTAATCGAGGCTCCATTTGAGAGGAGGAAATTTCACTCATAACATAGTTTTGGGTTGAGGGTTCCAACGTGATTTTGTGGTGATATTTCCTTTGTTGCTGTGGTAAGGAAAACGTTTGCCTGCCTTTACAGGATTTGGCATATTTTCCTGGAAAGGTCTGAAGGGGTTTCTCCACCGTTAATACTGCGCTCCAATCTAGAATGGTGGGTCACTCAAAACCAATTAAGCAACTGTTTCATTCCGTAGACTGTCACAATTTGCTTTCCACTTACTCTGTGCAGATTGCAATTGTGTATTTGTGGCCAATTTCTATCCAAGCTTTAGTGTTTCAACTTTATAGATAGAAATTCATCTTCTAGTTCTGTAATAAAATGATTCAACTGCAGTAAAATTCAAATAAGACCAAAAAAAAAAAAAAAAAGACAACTTTCCAGAGCATTTCACAAATAGACGCTTCCCTATCATGATAACTGGGAACTTTGTACTGTTGTGAATCTACATTTCTACTTAATAATTGTACCCTTAATGCTGTTTACCATTTCATTTGTATTATTTATATATCAACTAAAGGGTATGAACACTAAAAAATAATTTCACATCACCTATCTTCCATTTCTTTTTATTTTAAAAGCCCTGAAGTTATAGTTCTCCTATAAATAATAATAAAAAGGCGCTATATTAATATTTCAGCAGAGATCCCCATCTGCTCACACACACGCACAAATACATATTCTCTAATATATACACGCACCCCTCCCTACAAATTAACTGTGCCTGAGGCTTGCAAGAAAATCAGGTCAAGCTAAAGGAGAAATCGGAGAACAGGACCAAAATTAATTTACTACTCTGTACCACATGTGAATATGAGTTTGCAGGGGAAAATGGCTTATTTTCTGGACCATTCCTATTCCTGAATATGTTGAGAAATTTTAACTCTGAGTATGTATAACATTGTCTTACCCAAACAAAGATGAAAGTTCAACTCTCTCAGCTTAGATTTCATTAGGTTTCCTTAAGTCCGATAAAAGATGGGTGTCAGCTTTGCCAGTTCTTTCTGTTCCAGGTTATCTAGAAGCCCTTTTTTGCCTTTTTCTTCCTGGGGGATATTTTTTGGTAAAGTTGTGAATGAAATCATTATTTGCCTATCTGTCTAGGAAGGCTTATTCAGGCCCTAAACTGAGTTATTACTGACTTCTCTCTTGCTGTCACACCCTCATTAGTCCATCAGCAAAACATGTTAGCTTGGCCTTCAAAATGCATCCAGGTTCTGACCTTGTTCACCTTCATTGCTACCACTGCCTCTCCAGTCCAAGCCCCGATAATCTTTGATGTGGATTATTGCAATCACCTTCTAATGGGTCTCCCCGCTTCTGCCCTTGCCTTCCTTGGGCTCTTCTCAACACAGCAGCTCAAGTGATTCGGCTACACCAAACATCAGACATGTCACTCCTTCCCAAGAACTCTGTAGCAGCCTTCCATTTCACTCAGAGTGGAAGCCAAAGACCTCACAGTGACCCCTAAGATCTCCCTCTTCCCCATCTCTCATCGCAGTGCAGGCTCTCGGACTGGCTTGGTATTCCTGAAACTCCTGAAATGCATCAGGCATGCTGTCAGTCCACAGCCTGTGTTCATGCTGTTCCTTGTGTCTACAATGTGCTTCCCCCCAGATACCAGCATAGCTTCTCCTCTCGCTTCGGGTCCCTGTTCAGATTTTGCCTTGCTAGGAAGGTCTTTCCTGATGACAGGGCATTGAGTAGCATGTGCCTCTCGAACCCCACCCTGCCAGTCCCTATTCTCCTTACCTTTTTCTCTTTTCCCCTATGGCCCATATATGCATGCATACTTACATATGTGTTTGTTTGGATATGTGTCTTTAAATACATTTATTAGTTGTTAGTTTTTGCCATTTTTAAAAATTGGTTTTCCTCTCTCTCCCCACCAGAATATAAGCCCCATGAAGGCAAAGATTCTGTTTCTTCACTTCATAGTCCCAGCCCTAGAACAGTCCCTATATTAGACACTCAAAGAGTATGTGTTCAATAAGTGGAAGAACGGAGGGAGGAAGACAGGGGAGAAGGCAGGGATTAAGAATCTCTTTTTATGATGGTTAATGTAGGAACTCGCATGAGATTTCCCCACTGGTCCTTTTAGCTTCCACATAATCACCTATTTCAACTTCTCTTGTTCTGGACTGAAACTATTTTAGTTTAAGTGTACATATGCCAACTCTGTGCTTAAACAAATGTGACTCGTTTACTGGATCATAGAGAAAAATAGGTTGGAGGAAGGAGCCCGCCATTTCACTTTTTGCCTGGACATTGAGCAGTCACTCCATCCTACCCGCTTTGCCAAATAAGCAGAGCAAATACACCCTTACCTCCCGGGTGAACATTAATTACTGTTTGGACCATGCTTTGAGATCCACAGATGAAAGCAGCTGTAAAAGCAAAAAGTATTATTACATTGCAAATGGTTATAGGCTTTCATTTAGTTCTGGAAACTGATCAAGCAGGAATGTTGAAACATGAGACTAAGGTTGGCCAAATATTACACTTGTTATAATTAATTTGAGCTTAAGCTTCAACACAGTGACATGTTTCCTTTAAATAAAGTTAACTCCTCTAAGGATGCACGAATCTATATGGGTCTCACTTTTCAGCTGGGAGCTAAAATTTTTCAGATATGCAGAAGGCAGAAGACAAATGTGTTTCCAACTTCTGTTAGGGCAGGGAGATTCTCTGAGTAGACTGCTTACTTTTGAGATGCTTTGAAATGACCCTGTGTCTCCTTTAGTCCTAGGGACAGTGGCAAGAATGCTCAGAGATTTATAGGGATTTAGAGCTGGAGCTGAATTTAAAGGGCCTATAATCATTCCTCTCCCTGAATGCCAAAACAGTCTCTCTGGTTTTGCCAAGGGGTGCTACTCAGGAATACTTGCATAATCTTTGTGATGGGAACCTTATTACCGACAAGGATACCAGTTCTGATGTTACTCAGCAACTGTTGTTAGAAAGCCCTTTGCACTCTTAGCCATTTTTGTCATGGGATATTTATGAAATATTTTCTATGAGCAAGTACTTTGTTAGGTGCTCTGGGAGATGGAAAAACTAAGAACAACACGAATAGTGCAGATTTAGTAGTCACCTAGAGCAGTGTCCTAGCCTGAAAGAGAGTCTGGTAATGTAATAGTTATTTATTCAATAAGCCTGCACTGAATGAGTGAAAGAGTAGATGACACTCTAGGAAGGATGATAAACCACGTGCCTAAGGAACCACAATACTAGGTGAAATTTATTACACATTTTGTATAGGCATAGATGAACGCAGTAGATAGTGACCTGAATCTACCTCCGTTAACTTTTATCATTCCTGGACTGACATTTGAGCCAATTCATAAAAGTCCATTTCTTCTACTGTGGGTCATGGCTCAATTATTTGAAGATTATTAAAACTTTCCTTAACTCTTCTCAAGGTTCAAGACCTTTGGGCCTATAACCTAGTAGATGATATCTAGTGTAAACATCAGTCTGAATTTCCACTCTTGAGTAAATCTAGTTTCTCAACGTGGTTCTCTAAGGTAGTATAAACCTGGGCTGGAATAGATCAGCTAATCCAGATGTGATAACTCGAGCATAGACTATAGTGGAACTCACTTTCTTATGCTTCTCATACTATCTCATCTTGCACAAACTGGTCATGAAACCCTTCTTTCCTGGGACACATGTTTACATACTGAGAAAACTCAGTGTTCTAAAGAATATACCTTGGAAAATAGGAGTGTAACGTTATATGCTGGGCTTTATTTGGGGGTGGTACCTGTTTTACGCATCTTGCATTAGATGTGTAGGATGATAGCCCATAAATATGGTTGGCTGTGAAATCAGATTTTCTTCATCCAAACTTGAACTTTGGGTCTTCTATTTGTTCTTCAACTTGAGTATTACTAAGAGGAGTGTAGTTCAGTGGACAAAGCCTTGGACTCAGATTACTAATTCACTGTGTGGTGTGGGAAAAGCACTTTCTCTCCCTGAGCCATAATTGTGTCATCAGTAGAGTGAAATGCTTGGTCCAGATATTATCTGAGATTCTTTAGATAGCTAGCATTCAATGATCTTTAGCCAAAGCTTCCTTTGACTTTAGTCCAGATTATTCTATGAATTTTACTAATCTTAGGAAAAAAGAGCAGCAAGAGATAGCAAAATAGCAAGGGGGATGAGAAGCAAGTTAACCCTACTCCCAGCTTCTAAGACTTACTGACATTGCAGAATTACATATTTTGTAGAACAAACGAAAACTATTAGCCACAGTTGTCTTTGTTTTTTCATTTGTACAATGTGGCAAGTTTTCATAAGAAAAGAAAAAGCTTGAGAATTCTTGCATAAGTCAACTTCAATCACATCACTTCCACCATGATGGGGTGTGCTGGTTGCCCACGCAGACTTGTTTGTTCACATCCCAGATTGCACATGATTGCATCACCTAACATGCAAACTCTTCACTTACCTTAAGTCTTTGAGCATTTCAGCCCTGGTCAGCAGTGGTTTCTTTCTTGGCAACTGTGATTATTCGAAAATAGTGTCAAAACAAATCACTTCCTTCTTTTACCCCCTGACAATCACTCAGTGGCTATGCCTATTCCAGAGTCCCTGCTCTTGTCTCTCTTTATTTACTCTCTTCTTTTTTCTCTTCTCCATGGATTACCTCACCTAATTTAAATTTCCCCAGGTTTTGGAGGAAAGAAACCAGTTCCTAGTGTGTGCTGATGTTTCAGAACCATGGAGAGCAGTTCTGAATAGAGACTCCGGATAATCCATTACCTTCAGCCCTTGCCTGTGATTTCCAGCTCTCATCTAGAATCCCACAAGTGGCTGAGATGACAAAACTCTACAAAGAAGCTTCGCAGTAAGAACTGTTCTTCCCAGAGCTTAGGACCCAAACCCTACACCAACAGATACAAAGAACAGATTGCATCTGGGCTCTGCTGCTGTCCTAATGTCAGCCCACTTGGCATTTACCTTCCTTCCCCAGACTGACCTCTGAAGATGGGGACAGACTCTGGGGGTATTGTTCTAAGCGTACGAACGCTACAGGCATTGTGTTGGCATGGGAGAGCTGCCGGTTCCTTTCCAGCCCAACACTATAATTTTATCAACTCTGGCTCAGAGAAACCTATATTTATAATGCTAATTAGGAGGGCACACATTTAATTTGAGTGGAAGACTGTATCTCGCTGAGCCTGATAGCACAGGGCTCAAGCGACAGCAGTCAGAGGCAAGCAGGCCTTTCTCCCTTCTCCAAGTATTTGAAACAGGGCTTACTCTTGCCAAACAATTTCTCTGTTGGATTAAAAAGAGAGAGGGAGGGAGAGTGCTGAATATGCTTGAGCTCAGAAAACTTTGCGTTTATCTCCCGCCTGCATAATATATTTTCTGTGCACTGAGAAAACATGCCTCTTATGTTATCTAATTGTTTCCTGACACATTTAGCAACATTTCACACTCTTTAAAGTGACATTAACATTGCTGACAGTGGAGGTGCTTTCATTAGATGGGCTTTGAATTGTAGCCAGGATGCACTGCAGGTCTTCAAACAGGCTTGTAAAAGACGAGAAAGGCATTATTTATAAAAATAGAGACTTCGCCAACAGGGCCCTGTGGGTGCGTATTAATTTTGCTGACTCCAGTCAATTTAAGAATGGGTGTGTATACGCATGTGTACACGTGCGAACACACAAAACAGCTTCTCATGAACTGAACTAATACACCCTTGTCATCTGACTGGACTCTGGGCTGCCTGGGCTTTGAGGAAACTCTCGGAGACCTCTCTTCTTCCACATCTTTTCAGCCCCAGCACAGCACTGTGCTATTTCAGACCCAAATCTGTCGCTCTGCACCCAGTCCTGAGGCTGAGTAGCTGAGAGGCTGGTGTACTTGGTAGGCAAGATGATCATGCTCCCAGTGGTGGAGTTAATTCTCCTTCTTTTCTCTCTTAATGCTTCCAAGAGGAAGCATCTTGCCCCTTCTAAGGCCCTCCCTTTTTTTTTTCATGTATCCAGCTCTCTGTATTAATGTATAGTTTTCCCTGAAGGTTGTACTAAGTGAGCCTTCAGAGATCAGTCCCATGCAATAGCTGCCTTTGCAGGGACTGAAGAGATAAATTTGAAGATTTATTCTGACCTTCATGAAGAAAGGAAGCCAGGCTTGGAGAAGATAGGGAAAGTGTGAGTCAGGATGTGAATTCCTGCTAGGATATAACCTCACCTGTGGTCTTGACCCAATTGTTGATCTCCATACTTGCTATGCAGGCAGAAAGATATTTTGAAATTGTGGACTTTTTAGAACTGAAGGAGAGCTCCCTACTAATTGTCGTGTTACCCCACGTTGCTACTTCCAATCTGCCTTGCCAGCTTATCCTAGCTAGAATCACCCACCCTTCTGTTTTGACATCTCTAATGTGGCAATAACTATGTGTGTCTAATCATAGAGATCTGAATTAGTATCTTGGCTTTGTCTGTTACTTGCTGTGTGACCTTGATCTCTATGAGCCTCAGATTCCTCATCTGTAAAATGGGGATAACAATAGTACTTTCCAGTATTATTGGAAGGATTACATAAATTGCAAATCAAGAAATATGCTAAGCATACCACCTGGAACATTGTGAGTGTTCAAAACACTTTAGTGAACACTAGTCTCTTCCACTGGAATGCAGATTCAATGTGGGTTTGATGTGGCTGACATATTACAAGGACAACAATAGAAGTATGTCCCGGGTACCAGTGGGTGGGGTGATCAGGAAAGACCCAAAAGCCTGACCACCTTTAAGGAGATGTTCAGAGGAAGTTGAGATTGTCAGGGAGAAGAGAATACCTTCATGCATAGGAAAGGATGTGAAACTACATCCTCACATTTCTTTTTTTTTTTTTTTTTTTTTTTTATTATATAGAGAGAGCGAGCACAGGCAGACAGAGTGGTAGGCAGAGGGAGAAGCAGGCTCCCTGGCAAGCAAGGAGCCCGATGTGGGACTCAATCCCAGGACACTGGGATCATGACCTGAGCTGAAGGCAGCTGCTTAACCAACTGAGCCACCCAGGCGTCCCCATCCTCACATTTCTTAAAAGTACTAGGTGCTGTTATGTGTTAGTGCAGCAACACTGCATATGCTAACTGAGGCCTGGTGAGGGTAAGCAGCTTGCTCTAAGTCACACATGTAGCTAGCATCTAGTAGCCACAGTAAGGAGCCCTGGATTCTTAACTCTAGTGCTCCAGCTGTATGGCTAGTAGGGATTTCTGTTGTTCAATACAAGGCAATGACTTTCAAATGACTGTTCAGAGAAGGAATGAACTCATGTGTATGACATTCATGGCCTAAAGAGCTAGACATGGTACCAGTCTAGCTGACATTGTCCATCCTGGTTTCAAAACACTTCTATATCTTTGATGGGGAGCTTTTCAGTCTTCCTGTTGGTTTTAGGTGGTTAGACTCCCCCTATATCTCTTCTGTAGTGTCTTATCAAGGACCAGCCAATGAGAAATGGGTGGGTTCCTATGAGTTTAGGCAACAGAGAGATGTAATGGTCTGAGTGTCCCCTGCATAGAGCCCATGTTTTATCTTCATGGTCTCTTAGGCACACAGGAAAACACAGACTTGCATTTGAAAACTGTTTGCTCGGGTGCCTGGGTGGCTCAGTGGGTTAGGCCTCTGCCTTCAGCTCAGGTCATGATCTCAGGGTCCTGGGATCGAATCCCTCATCGGGCTCTCTGCTCAGCGGGGAGCCTGCTTCCCTCTCTCTCTCTGCCTGCCTCTCTGCCTGCTTGTGATCTCTGTTTGTCAAATAAATAAATAAAATCTTAAAAAAAAAAAAAGAAAACTGTTTGCTCTATGCAGACAAAGCCTTTGAAAAGGAAATCTTCCAATTATGGGGGAAGAAAAAACCAATTACCATTTGCAGAACACTTCACCATTTGCAATGTATGTTTGTACATGTTCTTATTTAATTCTCAAAATGTCCTGGAGGGGAACTAGGACAACAACCTCATACCCTTCTAATAGACAGAGATAATACTTACCCTTTACTTCAGAACATTTATGTAATGCATCATTTAATGTTTATAATAATCTGTGATTCTATTTACGCACATTCTGCTTATCAAACATTTGAGCACAGAAGAGTTAAATTCCCCAGCAGATTTGTGGGAGAGGCAACACTTGAACTTCAGTCGGGTTCCCGTGCCAACCGTATTGTCATCAGTGACTGGTACTTCATCATTACAAAAGTTCAAGTTCATTGTCATTTTCTGTGCATGTGATATGAGCTTTAGAGCCAGAATGCCTGGACTCAAATTCCTCCTGCCAGCCAACCTATCTCCTCTTAATTCAGTCTTACCTTCTTTCAAATGAGGTTAATATTACCTATCTCAAAGAGTTGTTAGAAGATTAAATAGAATAATACATGTAAAGGACTTAGAAGTAATGCCTAGCGCATGAGAACTCAGTAAATCTTAGTGAGTGGATATTGTTATTTCCCTATACCATGAACCCGACAAATGAACATAAAAGTAAGCTAGATTCCATGTGTCATGGGGGAGGTTTTCCAAGGCCCTTTGAAAATTAAATTTTAGCATGAACATACAGTTTCTTTAAATCGTTCTGTAACAACTTCCCAATCTCATCTAAGCTCTTTTGAGAGTGTAGTGTA